>JADRCD010199527.1:0-43112 GCA_019843815.1 Montemys delectorum | reverse complement strand
TAAACTACCTGTGATTCCCATGAAGGTGGCCAGGTGTGGAAGCACAGGCACTGCAGCACTTGGGCAGCAGAGGCAAACCTGGTCTGTAGTGAGTTCCAGGACAGCCAGGGCTACACAAGGAAATCCTTTCTCAAAAAACTAAAACAAACATACAAGCAAAAACCTCAAACCAAAAAGAAAAAGAAAATGAAGGTGAATTATTAGACTGTTTGTTCCCCACTCTGGATCTACTCTTTTTTTCCTTTCCCATTTCTCAGAACCTTTAGTGTCCATGACAGATGTCCGGCCCTGGAGCAGTCTATTCATTGCCACAGGACAGCTTCCAGGCACCTCAGTTCAGTGCAATGGTTTGAGGATAGATTGTTAAAATCTGTTACAAAATAGCAAAAAATAAGGAAATTTTCACCCACTTTGTGTTAAAATTCATTTAACAGGGAATGTACAAATATTCATTCTTACTGTTCTCTTTGATTTTATAAGGGTAAGTTTGTAAGAGTGGGTAATGTAAGATTGTAATGTTATACTATCAAAATTTAAATGACAAAAGATTTCATAATGGGAGCCTGTGAGCCTTGTAGGCCACTGCAGGCACTTAAGCTTCTGGTGTTAAATCTGTCCTAGGGAGCACAGGCAGTGCTGGTGGTAGCAGTGGAAGCTCAACCAAGAATATCTGGGTCAGTGGACTGTCTTCTAATACCAAAGCTGCTGATTTGAAGAACCTCTTTGGCAAATATGGAAAGGTACATTCTTTTTACTTCTAATATTCAAAACAGTTACATAAATATATTCTATATATCATATGTTTTTAAGTTTTTAGATTGATTTATCTTATTGCATGTGTATGAGTGTTTTGTTTGCATGATTTCTTTGTACCAGGTGTGTGCCTTGTCAGAAGAGGTCCTTGAGTTATGGACAGCTGTGAGCTACCATATGGGTGCTGGGAATTGGACCTGAGTCCTCTGCAAGAATAGCAAGTGTTCGCAACAGCTGAGCCATCTCTCTAGGCCAATAGTCTATATATTTTTGTACCTCTGAGCCTTGGGAGTCTTTGAGTTCCAAGTGTATACTCATTTTAGCTAAGAACTCATTTTAGCCAAGAACTAAGAACATGATAAAAAGGATCTGGCAGATGCTGCAACTTTGGTCATCCTGAAAATATAAGAGGCTGGAATTAGGTAGTGGAATATATAAACTGCAGAGGAAACATATATTCTTGTTGTGGAGGTTCTCAGCTACTAATGAGGAAAATGTAAAACTCTGTGTTTTATTGCTGATCATGGGACTGGCTACCATTCTCAATGTTTTCTATCTGACATCCTTAAGAACCTGCTTTGCTTAGATGACTTTCTAATTCAAGTTGTAAAAGCCTCTAAATAATCAATAAAACAGGTTTTGAAATGTTAATGCTGCGTGTGTATGTGTGTGTGTGTGTATGTGTGTGTGTGTGTGTGTGCGCGTGTGTATGTGTGTGTGCGCATGCGCTCCATTATTAGGCTCCCTAATAGTAAAGAGAACAATTACAGGACACTCAGCCAATAGATAGTACTATGCTCCACTGGCCTGCATCTCAGTGCAGGCCTGCCTTTTTTTTTTTTTAAAGATATATTTATTTTTATATATTTATTTTATGTATATTGCTCTCTTCAGACACACCAGAAGAGGGCATCAGGTCCCATTACAGATGGTTATGAGCCATCATGTGGTTACCTGGAATTGAACTCAGGACCTCTGGAAGAGCAGTCAGTGCTCTTAACTGCTGAGCCGTCTCTCCAGCTCCAGTCACACCTTTCTATTCAAAAGCATCTACTTAAAACTTCATCCTCCATGGATACATCATAGTTTTTTTTTACTTTGCTCTACTTACTGCCAGCTATTTGAGAGTAGAGATCTTTACCCTACTTTGTGTGTATATGGTAGGCTTTAAATGCTTATCAAATTAATAACGAGTACTGATTATCAGAATGACAGTCCCATAATCAACTGTGGCATATGTTGTGTTCTGTTTCAGTTATGTGCTTTGAGAGAATGCAAAACAGTGCTTTATTTAGTGTTGGCACTTGTCAGAATAGAAACTGCTGAGAATACCATGTACATGATAACAAGACTGTGGACGCTAAGGTTTCTAAGGGCAAAACAGCTTTTCTTAAATCTTAGATGAAGCCTACAGCTACCAGCAACCCACCACAACCCTGGCTAAATTCCCTCTGCCTCCTCCAGTATGTCTTTGTTCCCGCTTCAGTCCCGGGTCAGTCCTGCTTTTCCTCACACTCTTCCGTCCTGCTGGGAACTGTTAGGTTGATGTTGATTACCTTACAGTTCTTGGTATATATTTTAAGTATGCCTTTTTTCTTTATTCAATTTTGAAATTTAAAGTAATTGAAAAGAAAGAGTAAAGGCTTCTGTAATGTCTGCAGACATGTCTGTACATTGTCCATAAGAGATTCAGGCTGTGCCCACAATGAGGACACTGGTCCAAATCAAGTTTCTTCCTGTTGGTCATTTTTGTACTATTTACTTTATTGGTATAGTTTATTTGGGCTGTATATTTGGGTAGAGGTAATACGTACTTAAAATACTCAAGGGAGGGCTGGCGAGATGGCTCAGCGGGTAAGAGCACCGACTGCTCTTCCAAAGGTCCTGAGTTCGGATTCCAGCAACCACATGGTAGCTCATGGTCATCTGTACAGCTACAGTGTACTCATACACATAAAATAAAATTAGGAAAAAAAATACTCAAGGGAATTACTTAGGGTAGATTTTGGTCACAAAAATATAAGAGGTCAGAATTACATGCATAGTGTATCTTACTACCCTTATGTCTGAGTGGCTGGCCCTAGTTCTCCCTCTCTTCTGTTTAGGGATGTGTACAGTTAGACAGCTCTGAAGTATAATCTCATTTTACAGGTCTTAAGTGCAAAGGTAGTTACAAATGCTCGAAGTCCCGGGGCAAAATGCTATGGCATTGTCACCATGTCTTCAAGCACAGAAGTGTCCAGATGTGTTGCACATCTCCATCGCACAGAGCTACATGGACAACTGATTTCTGTGGAGAAAGTAAGTATGACTAATTTTTAATAAAAAAGGGAAATTAACAAGAGGTCTAATCTGAAAATCCAAAATGAAACTGTTTGAGTCTCATCAGTGGTCAAAATCTTTGATTTTGGTGCATTTCAGAGTTTTTGGTTAAGATGCTCAGCAGCAAAGTGGATGCAGATACCGCTATTCTAAACCAGCAGGGACAGTGGTTACAGATAATCTGAAGCCTAAAGTGTGGAACAGTTTCTGTCCAAGTATTTTCAGATAAGAAGAGTCAACTTGTCTCAGTCTAAAACTTTCTCTGTCATGAAAACTTGAGAGGGAGAGACAGAAAAATCACGAGTTTAAGACTACTGTGAGCTACAAAGTGAGATCCAAACTTGCCCAGGGCTGTCCCCAAACTTAAAATCATCCTGTATCCGCCTCACAGGTGCTAGGATTACAGTCATGTATGGCTGTGCCCAGCTCAAATCCATTTATATAATGCAACTAAAAACATTTATTTATTTTTGTTTAAACCTTTCAGGTCAAAGGTGATCCTTCTAAGAAAGAAATGAAGAAAGAAAATGATGAAAAGAGTAGTTCAAGAAGTACTGGCGATAAAAAGAATACAAGTGATAGGAGTGCCAAGTAAGACTGATTGATAGCTCTTCAGCTAAGACTGGCATCTGATAGACAGATGACTTCTTGGTACATAGCAAAACTAGTTATTCTGTTTTTTTGTCTTGCATGATCTGGTCAGGACACAAGCATCTATTAAAAAAGAAGAGAAAAGGTCATCTGAGAAATCGGAAAAAAAAGAAAGCAAAGATACTAAGAAAATAGAGAAAGACGAGAAGAACGACGACGACAGTCCAAGTGGGCAGACTTCAGAGTCTGTGAAAAAGAGTGAGGAGAAGAAGCGGATAAGTACGTCACGTGCCCTTCCTTCCCACGGCCCCTCCCACCTGTGCTGCTGCTTGTTGTAGTCCAGAAGGCATAGTTCTGAACGTTGTTAGAAGCAGGAGTAGAAAAGGGGGTTTGTAGACCAACTTTTTCCTTTCTAGCATCCCTGCCTGTATCCTTAAATCTTAACTGATTTATGTTTGGGATATAGACCCCCTCCCCCAATGAGCAGTGACCATTGATCTGTAACATCTTACTGAACTGGGATCTTTTGGAATCATTGAAAGTATTTAATTATAATTGTAAAGATTATTGTAATGTGTTTGCATTTAAGTTAGAATAGGTATTTTTTATATCAGGTGAAAATATAGTTTTACTCAATATGCTCCTTTTCAACAATATTCTGTAGCTTTTTTTTTTTTTTTTTAGGTTCAAAGAGTCCTGGACATATGGTGATACTAAACCAAACCAAGGGAGATCATTGTAGGCCATCAAGAAGGGGCAGATATGAGAAAGTAAGTCTTTAGGACGCAGCTGTCTACTGTGTGACCTGTTTCCAAAAGCTGTTGGTATCATTTTGAACGATAGAGTTTAAATTTTTAAAAGAAAATATTTCTAGTTATTTGGACATTAGAAGATGTTTTATTGATTTTTATTTATGTGTATGAGTCTGCATGAGCTTATGTGCACTTTGTGCATGCAGGATCCCCTACCTCTAACCCCTACATGCCAGAAAGTATTAAATCTCCTGGAACTGGATTCATAGGCAATTGTGAGCTGCTTTGTGGTACTGGGAACCAAACCTGAGTCCTCTGCAAGTGCAGTAACGGCTTGTAACCACAAAAACCTCTAAGCTACCTCTTGAGTTCCCTTCATTTGAACTTTTAAAATGACCAGTGTGAAAGCTAAAGTATGGAACCTCAGATTATTTTAATTATTCTAGATTTCTTATGTTTGTTTTTTCTTCTATAGGGTCATGGAAGAAGCAAAGAAAAGGAGAGGACTAGCCTAGATAAAAAGAGAGACAAAGACTACAGAAGGAAAGAGATCTTACCTTTTGAAAAGATGAAGGAACAGAGATTGAGAGAACATTTAGTTCGTTTTGAAAGACTGAAACAAGCAGTGGAATTCAGAAGGTAGGAGGAGCGTTTTTGACAGCTGTCCTTAACATGGGTCTTTAGCTATAATCCAGCCTGCTAGGGAGTGTACCCCTAGAAGACTGATTGTCATTCTAAGGAAGTGAAGGTATGACCTAATGATTTAAGTTTGCGTAGCACTCCACTGCTTTCAAAATCCTTTTTTGTTTGTTTATCTCCAACTCAGTCCTGTAAAGTTAATTAAGCCCGCTATTTAATACTAAAATACAGAGGCCTGGAGAGGCTAAGTGACTCTTCCAATGCAATGAGCTAATGAGTGGCAGAGTCGGGACTCAGATCCAAGTCTTACTCGAAGTCCAGTGTGCTCTTTCCTCTATTTCAAAGTTGCTGCCATAAAAATTATGTCTTAAAGGAGGAGATAATTTCCAGATAGTATCAGAGTAAGCTACAGAGTTGAACTGCTGTCACACACCTGAGGGAACCTTCAAGGTTCTTTGCATTAGTTTCTGAGTGAAGGCTAGTTGCTCTGTGAGCTTTGGTGTAGTCCCTATCTATCTGTCAGCATTAAAACAGACCAGAAACCAAAAGCAGACACTTCCAGTTTTAGTGCCAATATCAACAAGCCCATCAGAGTTCCAGGTCAAATCCACATAAACTGTGTTTGGATGCCACATGAAATATCGAGTGCATATTTCATAGTGTGTTTTTAATCAGTTAAACCTACCTAGCACAGAGTTCACTCATGGAATTTCATCTACTCAGTCTCAGATGCTAGGAACTTTAAAAGCTGCAGCTTAGGAATAAGGCCATTGCCTATGGCTAAAGACAATGGTTCCTTGCAAAACACATCTTCATCAACACTAGATCTGAGCTTTAGGCATGCGCTAGTACTTCTAGCCCAGTGACCCTTTTAAAAGTAAAATGTTAAAGTGTGCCCTCTTCACTTTTGGGGAAAAATGTATAATTTATCTGCTTATAATCAATGTAAATTGATTTAGTAGTAATATAAAAAAGAAATAAGTGATTTGTAACATCTGTGTGTGTGTGTATACACATACACACATATATCCGTATATATGTATGTATATATTCTAGATATAAGTGGTTAGATATGAGAAGATACATTGAACTAGTCAGATGTTTGTATTTTATTAGACTCACCAAGAATGTGAAAGCTACAGATACAGATTTTTGTGTGTGTGTGTGTGTTATATTGGTGAGTCATGTACCAATAGAAGTGTTCCAGGAGAAATGAGGGAATTTAAACATGATTTCTGAAATGGTAACAAATCTTGGATAAAGCCCTCAACAAAATATAATCCCTCCCCTTTAAAAAAAAAGTAAATTTTAAGTTGTATTATTGAAAAATTTAATACATAAGCCTGTGCTAAAGCAAATAAACAAGCCTACCATTTATTAAAAATAGTTAAATTTTAGACTTTTAAAGACATTTGTTGTTTCTCAAGGGCATACCTGTCTACTGTGGTATAGGAAAGGGTTTAAAAGTATTAGGTAATCTTTGCTCTGTAGATCATGTTCTTTGGTCTGTAAAACTGCACTGACAGTTGATGTATCTCGTGTTGTAGAATTCTTGGTCTCTACCCACTGAATGGTAGTAACAGTCTACCGACTTCTGTGTTCAGTTAAAATGTCACATCAGTTTTTAAGGGAATAGTACTGACCCTTTGGAATACTGAATTTCTACAAGCAAATATGTAAGTGTGCAGAAAATATAAAAGCTGCTTACCTGAGGGTCAGGAAGGAAAGAAAAAGCACTGAGCAAGGTCCACTATGTGTTTGTACTGAATTGCCTTTGCCTAAAAAGCATGGTCCCTGCACCTATCTATTGCAGCAGCCTTTTAAGCATACCATTCTGTTATAGAGCATTTGTTATAATTGCTTGTGATTATAATTTCAAGCCATCAGAATAAAGTATATACTTTATTTCAAGAGATAAGGATATATGGTAGATTTTAGAAATTTCTGTGGAAAATAATTGATAAAAGTGAGCCAGTTATGATGGCACACACCTATAATCTCAGTACTTGGAGACAGAGGCAAGAAGTTTACCACAAGTTCAAGGCCAGCCTGGTCTAAATAGCGAGTTTGAGGTCAAATAGCTACATAGTGAGACTCTGTCGCAAAAAAGAAAACAGAAGAAAAATTATAGTTTTATAAATTTATATATTTTTAAAATGTCAATTATTGGGTTTTTACTGTGGTGGTATTTTCATTTAACCAAATCATCTAATAGGCAAATAGTGTATAAAATTTAGCTGCCTAGTGGACACTCCTATAACTATAATACTGGAAATGTTTAAGGTTTTATTTTGCGTTCTTTCCAATTACATTAAAATTAATTAAGATTAATGTGGGATTTAAAATTGCCAATCATGAGGAAAAATTCAAATTCAAAGCTATTATTTTTCACACAGTGCTAGCATAATTTAAGTATTTCTAAATACTGATTTTTGTTAGACGAAAAGAGATTGCAGAAAGAGAGCGTCGAGAGCGTGAACGCATTAGAATAATTCGTGAACGGGAAGAACGGGAACGCTTACAGAGAGAGAGAGAGCGCCTAGAAATTGAAAGGCAAAAACTAGAGAGAGAGAGAATGGAACGCGAACGCTTGGAAAGGGAACGCATTCGTATTGAACAGGTGCAGTCAGAAAATCTTTTCATCTTGAACAACTCACCTTTGCAAACCCTGTCATTTTTTTGCCCTCAAGTTTGCTTTACTTACTGTAAAGCTCCTGTAGATCAGAATGAGCATTGAAGTGTCCCTGACAGATAAAAAATCAGGCACTTAGTTAAAAGTATGTTGAATAGTGACTTCTTTGTTGATTGCAAATAACCTGTAGCTGTGCAGTATAATGGCAGCCTAATAGTATGAGCATAGGACTGAGTCCAGAGTAGTTGTAATCCAGGCTCTGTCACCACCCCAGACTTAGAAAATAACAAGTTCTTCCCTTACCCAAGGCTGGAAGGAAATAATGCCTCTCTGCATAAATGCCACCCAGGGCTTAAGGCACTTAAGAAAACCCAGTTTACTCATTCCTTTTAGGTGCATTTGTTTGTCAATTTATTAAATGAAATCTGACCTTCCCCACATGCTCACCAGTTTCTACCCTCAACCCTGTTATTTTATTGTCACCCAACAGTAGTTGTAGTCTAGGTGATTAAAATCTAATGTATTTGTCCCAGGTATGTGCTCTACCTGGTGCTTCTCTATAATGGTTTCTTAATCCAGATATACACTTACCTTCTGTCTTTACTTTGTATTTGGTTCATTCCTGTGTGTCTGAAGGAACGACGTAGGGAAGCTGAACGGATTGCTCGAGAGAGAGAGGAACTTAGAAGACAACAGCAACAGCTTCGTTATGAACAAGAAAAAAGGAATTCTTTGAAACGCCCCCGTGATGTAGATCATAGGTAGTTGCTTCCTTTCTTCCTTAGTGGTTTGGCTTCCTATTTTATTCTTAGTGAGCTAGGGTTAGAGAATTAGAATGCAAACACTCCCAGCTCTGGAATAAAAAGTCATAGCTAAGACAGAAGGGAAAGGATTGCAGTACTGATAGGACTCAGTACCTAGCAGACAGGAACAGTCTGCTTTCTCTTAGCTTGCCTCTTCTAGCACCATATGATTTCTTATTAAAACTGGAGGTACACAGACATAATCGGGACTAATACTTTTCCAAGTCAGGCCTTTTAAAAACTTACTAAGGCAGAGTGTAAACAAATGGAAGTTATGAATTGGTGTGTTTATATTCATGCTTCCTGGTAGACTTTAAAATATAAATGTTTTATATAATTTTCTTAATATACGTTCTGAGCACTTTAGGTGTTTGTTTGTTTGTTTGTTTTTGTTTTAATGGAGAAATGGGTAGGATGAATGCATTGTGCTCTTGTCTTCTCTCTCCAGCTTCTATGAGGGTCACAATCGCTGAGGCTAAGGATGTAGCTCAGTGTTAGAGCACTTCCCTTGCATGAGATAGGTCCTGGGTCATCCCCTGCACTTTAAGGGGAAAAAGCGATAACTGATAACTGCTGGTTAGAATCCGTTATGACATGATGTCAGGCATTTCCTCTTTTTTGTTTGAAAATGTAAGAACAGGAAGTTTAGGCTAGAGAGATGACCCAGTGGGCAAAGTGACTGCTAAGCAAGCATGAGATCTGCATTTATATCCCCAGCACCCATGGAAAAAGATGGGTGCAGAAGAATGTGCCTGTAATCCTAGCTGTGAAGAAGCAGACAGGCAGGTGTCCCTGGAGCTCTCTGGACAACCAGTCTAGTTCATTCAGTGAGCTCCAGGTTCAGTGAGAAATCTTGTCTTAAAAAGTAAGGTTGGAGGTGACACCCACATTACCCTTATGTGTCCACACACACAGATGTATGCACCCAGACAAACACATGTTTGCACACACAAAAAGCAGGCAATTTTCAATACTTTTCTCCTCATATTTATGACATGGGAATTAACAGCCAATTCTGTCCCTACTACTCACTGTTGTATCTTGAGTTTAGTAGCCTTTTATATTCACTGTTCCAACATAATACCTATGAATCCAAGTGCATGCTGTTTGGTTATAATCAAATAACTTATATAAATGAGCAAAAATTTCTCTTCAAGGCGAGATGATCCTTACTGGAGCGAGAGTAAAAAGTTATCTCTAGATACAGATGCACGATTTGGCCATGGGTCTGATTATCGTCAACAGAGCAGGTTCCTTGACTTCAGTCACCGAGAGCGGGCCAGGTTTCCTGACACTGCATCTGTGCAGTCGTCCTTTGAAAGGTTGGTGGACACATTGCAATGCTCACATCTGAGATAGGAGCCTTGCTAGTCCCAGCGCTGGTTCTCAGTCAGATCTTAGTGAACACTTTGTTCTGAACACTCAGTGTGGACTCAGCACTGTGTGTCTAGTTTTGGTTCTCACTGCTGGGAGAGTGCTCTTCTCTTCTTACCTTCAACTGGACAGAGGCTTTGGGAGGTATGGGCTGAAGAGTCAGGAGTTGAGACCAGCCTAAGGCTACACAGCATTTGAGACTTTGCTCCACTAAAAACCACTAAAATGTGTGAATGGGGAATGCTACTTTTGGATTTGGTGTGGCCATAACAGCAAAACATGCAGGCTGGCACTGACTCCACTGATAGCATTTCTCCTGGAGAATAAACCAAGCTTTGTGTTAGACACAGCTCAGGAAAAGAAGATCATTACAGTAATGAGGGCCCTGCTGGCAGCCTGGCCATAATTTCCCTCAAAAGAAGGTTTCATGATTATAGGGTCTGCAGATCAAGGTGAGAATATGAGCAAGTAAACACTTCTTAGGACCTGTATTTTTTTCCTTCAATAGACGGGAACGGTTTGTTGGTCAAAGTGAAGGGAAAAAACCGAGACCAGCGGCCCGAAGAGAAGAGCCAAGTTTTGAAAGATACCCTAAAAACTTCAATGATTCCAGAAGAAATGAGCCTCCACCACCAAGAAATGAACTTAGAGAAACAGACAGACGAGAGGTCAGAGGGGAGCGAGATGAGAGAAGAACAGTAATCCTTCATGACCGGCCTGAGGTCGCTCACCCCAGACACCCTCGAGAAACTGTGCCCAATCCTTCTAGACCAACCTCCTGGAAAAGTGAAGCAAATATGTCCACAGAGAAACGGGAGTCAAGGTAGTTCTTAATAATTTCTTCATGGTATACTGTGCATTTACTGTGAGTTTGAGTTTTTAAGAATATGAAGTGAGGTTTTGATTCTTGTGCTATGTTAACAGAGTTGAAAGGCCAGAACGGTCTGGGAGAGAAGTGTCTGGACACACTGTGCGGGGAGCACCCCCGGGGAGTCGGAGCAGTGCCTCAGGCTATGGAACCCGAGAGGGAGAGCGAGGGGTCATCTCGGACAGAGGAAGTGGAACACAGGTAAGAGTTGATGACGCTTCCTGTTGATGCTTCCTTTTTTCTCATTTTAAAAATTAAAATTTTATTTTATGGGTGTTTTGCCTACCAAAACATATATATCTGTGTGCCATTTTTATGCCTTGTACCTATGGGATTCAGGTCTCCTGGAACTAGAGTTACAGATGGATGTGAGTGCTGGGGATTGGACCAGGTCCTTTAGAAGAGCAGCTGGTGCTCTTAACTGCTGAGTTATAGCCAGCCTGTAGGAGATGCTTTTGATGAGTGTTTGGTTTTTCAAGACAGGGTTTCTTTGTGTAGCCCTGGCTATTCTGGAACTAGCTCTGTAGACCAGGTTGGCCTCGAACTCACAGAGATCTGCCTGCCTCTGCCTCCCAAGTGCTGGAATTAAAGGCATGTGCCACCACTGCCCAGTGGGAATACATTTTTATGTTATAAGTTTTATGCCAGACACAATTTGGAGCTGTGCTTGTGTTATATACACATGAATACACAACGAGTTTCATTAGATCATCTTTTGGCATGTGTTGGCATGGGCATTTAAGCGTGTTTTATATCCTCAATTACTTCTCACTTTATTTTTTGAGTCAATTCTGGCTGTGCAAGCTAGCTAGCCTATTCCAGGGACCTTGTGTTTTTACCTTTGCCAGTGGCAGCTGCCACTCTTACCCAGTTTCTTTCTTTCTTTCTCTCCCTCCCTCTCTCTTCCTCTCTGTCCCCTCTCTGTCTCTTTGTTGTTGTTTGTTGTTATTGTTGTTGTTGTTGTTGTTTGAGACAGGGTTTCCCTGTAGCCTAAACTCAGAGATTAACCTACCTTTGACTCCCAAGTGCCGGGATTAAAGCTCCAGGCTTCTTAACCAGCTTTTATGTGGGTTCCGGGGATCTCAACTCCAGTTATGCTTGGATGGAAAATACTCTATGTAGTAAGCCTCTCCAGCCCTCAATGATATAAGTTTTGTTTTAGCCAGTAAATGTTTTAAAATCTTGTCATGAACTATATCACTGCACGTCATTTCATCCAGCACATTTATGAAGTAGGTTCTTGGTCTCATGGTTATGAAGTATTAATGTGTCAGTACTTCATATTAATGTTTACACAAGTTCATTAACCTGACTATCCTAGCCAAAACTTAAAATTAAGCATATGATGCCGTTACTGTTTTATTTAGGATAGAACTTAAGAAATTATTCTACACCAGCACTCTACATTCAGAAAGCCCCCTTTAGAAAAGTCTCCTGAGGAGGAGAGCCTGGATTCTTTGTCAGAGAAGTTTATAATGCCTGTTAGTTGTGTGGCCGATATTGTGTCTAAGTGTGTGGCTGCTGACAGCTTTGCCTAAGCTCAGTATCAGCAGCCCTTGACTCCTCCTCTTGTCCTAGGTCCTACAAACACTTGTGTTCTCTGTCCCCATCCTTTGTATAGCACAGAGTCCTACTGGGTAAAACAGGACAACCTTTCTGAATCTGTTTGCAAACTGTTCGGATAGCTTGACCATATATATATCCATCTTCGGCCACTTCTAACTTTTGACCTTTTGTGTATATGTAGAGATTTATGTAGGCATTTGAAATGCCTGGGCCCAAATAGTGCTGGAGTAGTAGTGGATATAGACCCAGAAATAAAGGTATTGAGGAACTCCTGCCACAATAGGTGACCACTCCTTCATCTGTACATTCTCAGACAGTTTACTGCTTTGCTCTGATACTAAAGCACAGCAGAGTGAGTCAGTGCAGGGGACTAAGGGTCTAGGTCTCATCTTTTCATGTGTTCTTCCCAGCACTATCCTGAAGAACGACATGTTGTGGAACGTCATGGACGGGACACAAGTGGACCAAGGAAAGAGTGGCATGGCCCACCCTCTCAGGGGCCTAGCTACCATGACACAAGACGAATGGGTGATGGCCGGGCAGGAGCAGGCATGATAACCCAACATTCAAGGTGAGCAGCTAATCTTTTAAAATTTTTTCTGTTGTCATACGATTGGGTAGTCCTTTTCCTAAAGATTGATAGAGTTTTTGAGAACTTACATTGCAGTTAGTAAATCCCCAAGGATGCCCAAACCTTTCCTAAGAACTGAGTCTGCAGAAGACAGAGCTGGCAGCTAGCTTGTAAGATTGTCCTCCCTATTGTAAGTTAACAATTAGCATTCTTGCATGTGGGTCGTAGATGGAGGCCATGCACATAACCTCGAGGTGCTTACCACTGAGTAGTCAAGGAAGCTGTCCATTCCTTCTCACACTACTAGTCCAGCTCCACACACTCAACTCAAGCCTGTTTGAGGTCAAGGAGCAAGCTTGATCTTTCTTTTCCTGCTCTGGTGTCAGTGGTGTCTATGCAGCCTCGCCATGGTTCGTTCTCTGTCCTCTGTCTCACACCCTTGTGTAGAGGAGACACTGCTTTGCTTTGCTGTCCTGTTTGCTTTGCTTACTCCTGTGTTGCATCTGCATAGCAATGCCATGTGTGGTCCAGAGAGCACCAGTGACTTGTTTTGTGGAAGGTTTTTGGTTTTGGGGCTCCTTAGAGTTTAGTCTGTTTCACTCTGTTGCTTTCCTCATTCTGAAGCAGTCTTTGGGTTACTTGGTCTTAGAATGTGTAGGCTGGACTGCCTTCAAATCAGGATTCTCTTGCCTCAGACTTCTAGATATTGCCCCACCATGCCAGCACCCCCTCCCTCCTCTCTCTTTCTCTTTTCCTTTCTTTTCTTTCCTTTCTTTTACATACCTTCCTTCCTTCTTTCCTTTGGCTTTTTAAGACAGGGTCTCACTACATATCCCTGGCTGTCCTGGATCTCACTATAGACTACGCTGGCTTCAAACTCAAGAGATCTGCCTGCCTCTGTCTCCTCGTCCTAAGGGCTGGGACTAAAGGTGTGCACCACCACGTCTAGCTTTCAGCTTTCAGCCTTCTGGTTTTTTCCCTTCTTGACCCTCCTCTTTGACTTTCAAGCAGATGAGCTTCACAGATCACTCTTCATTGCCATCTCCTCGTAATGCCTCTTTGTTAGCTCCAGGATGCAGGCAAACTTGTTCCTCTCCAACTTAATTTTTTTTCTTGCTTCAAGCTTCTTTTACCTCTCAGTGCTGCTGTCTTTAAAACCCTGACAGGGGAAACATGGCCCAGTCTTGATCTTTCCTTGTTCTTAGAAGAAATTCAAAATGGCATCTAGATGTTAAGCATGTTTTCAGTGCTGCCCTTCCCTCCCTCTGTGTCCAGCCCATGGCTGGTCTTCCCAGAGAACTTGCGATACTCTACCTCAGAACGGAGCTGTGGAGCCACGCATTTTGTTGTACCATTTACCTGCTTCAAAACCACAGTGGCTTCTGTAGGTCACAAACTTAACCCACAGTTCTCAGCTGGTTTTTTTGAGCACTTCATTGTCTGTTAGAGTTTTGGAGTGTCTTTTTCCTGTCACTTTCTGGCATCTGTACTGCTGCTTTCAATATTAAAGTACTGCAAATATTATTGACTGACTTTCTGGTAGGTAGTTCATGAAACTCTAGTGTGTACCACAATCTCCTTAACACTACTAATTAAAGCAGACTAGAGAGTCCCACCCACAGTGAGCTGAGTAGGGTTAGAGTAATATACGAATTAGGACTAGTAGAGGGAAACGGAAGGAGGATCTTGAGTTTAAGGTTTGCCTCCTCTCCATAATTACATCTAAGAGGGATTAAGAGAAGGTTGGAAACCTTGAAGAGGCAGTGAGTTTACACTTCACACAAGCCCACTGCTGTTGCAGTTGCTACTGATCCAGGGTGGATATTGGAGAAGCCTAGCTGTAGTCTTGTATTGCATAGTACTGGCTTCTGAAGAAGTGGGCATTGAAATTAGAGTGCAAAGGTCACGCTGTTGCTGCCCACCATATATTAGCTATGTGCCTTGGACAAGATATACTTCTAGGCCCAGTGGTGGTGGCACATGCCTTTATTCCCAGCATTTGGGAGGCAGAGGCAGGCAGATCTCTGTGTGTTCAGGGTCAGCCTGGTCTACAGGATGAGTTTAAGGATAACCAAGGCTACACAGAAAAACCCAGTCTCGAAAAGCAAAGCAAGATACACTTCCAGGTCTCAGTTTCTTCTTTGGTAAGGAGGGGTTAGTAATGGTAAGCACCATGCAGGACTAGAGCCTTGCTGTAAGCGAGTAAAGTAGAGAGCAGAGTGTGTGCCACTGAGTGTCAGGTGCTATGAAAGCATCTTGTGATTGATTGATTGTTCTGACCTTTGTCTCTGTTTTAACCCCTTTAGCACTGCATCCCCAGTGAACAGGATTGTACAGATGAGTAGCAACTCCCTGCCAAGAGGAAGCAGCTCTGGGTTTAAGCCATTTAAGAGTGGACCTCCTCGGCGATTTTAACGCAAGCTTCCTGCTGTGGCTTCAAGATAATTTATTGAGATCTCCTGTAAACTTTCCCTGACTGCTTACTAGGAGGACCTCTGACTGCTTGAGAGTTCTAGCTGACTGTTGTTTTTCTTTTTAAAAAATTTAACACGATTTCTTTTCTCAATTTTAGAGAAGATGTTTAAATAGTTCTGTTGAAACTTTTCATAGTTTTGTGTACCATTCAACCTTTTCTTGCAGCACTGAGACCTATTTGAAAGGATTGGCACCGAGGCTGTTCTGCTTGGCGCTGTGTGAACATGAGTGGTTTGCAGCTGAATGGTAGTGGTTTCATTTGCAGCATAGCTCTATGGTGTCACCAGTGTTTGCTGCCTCCATTTTGAAGGCTATTTGAGCTTCAAAAGCCTGCTGTCTAATTTTTAGAGAATAAGATTGTTCCTTGCATTTCGGAGTATTATGTAACCTATTTTTGCAGAAGGTACTGTTACATTAAGTGCATCTGTGTATCCTGGTTAAAAAAAAATGTAATCTTTTTGGAAATAAACCTTCATATTCTGTATAGCTGCTAAAGTGTTGAGAACCTTTTAAATTGTAAACTGAAGGTACATTTTATGTATAGGGAGCAACACACTTGTTCAGGTTTGCATGGTATAAGCCCATGCAATTGAAGGAGATCTTGTCCATGTGCCTGGTGTCATGAGGGTCTCATACTGAGTTAAGCAGGTAAGTGCACTTGTTGGGGATCTTCACGTTTTGATGTATGGATCCCAACTCTCAGAATCTTGTGATAATGTTCCCCTTTCCCCCAAATAATGTTCAGAAGTGGAAGAAGCCCATAGTCTAGATGGGTGAATTAGTCAGATTTTGTGAGATTAAAACCCATACCTAGAGAGAGGGGGAGGAGAGAGAGAGAGAGAGAGAGAGAGAATCTTTGTTCCAGTTTCAAGAGTAGTTCTTCAGCCTTCCTGCTAGTGAGTCCCAAGCAGCAAACTTGATAAGAGCTGCAATGGCAGCATTTGCTCTTTGCTCCTAGGACATGTGTCAAGGTTTTTCTAGTCATGAGTTGATAGCACAGTGGATGTGCTAGAAATTCTATAACCCTTTGTTATAGCATCTTCAGCAGGAAAGCTCTTGACAATAACTTAGAACACCACTTACTTCACCACAGCATTCCAAAACCCTTCATAGATACCAGCCACTATAACCCAGACTATCCAGAATCTTGGTCCTGACATTGGTCTGCTCATGCCTTGTAAAGGAGTGGTACTCTGATGTGGAGTCTTTATAGAAGTTCTTGACCATGTCTAGCCCTGGATGTAGGGGCATGAGTTGTCTTAGACTCTGGGTGGTTGCAAGCAGCCAAAGGACTCTGGAGTCTGGTTCTTTAGGGAAACCTCCTTCCTTTTTGTTTTGTTTGTTTTCTTTTCTTTTTCAGACAAGTTTTCTCTGTGTAGCCTTGGCTGTCCTTGAACTCGTCTGTAGACCAGACTGGCCCTGAACTCTGAGATCCATCTGCCTCTGTTCCACCTCCTAAGTGCTAGGATTAAAGGTGCAGACTGCCAAGTCCAGCTTGGGAGCTCACTCTGAAATAGAGCTGGATCTCATAATCTGCCCTTCCTGCCCTATAGCTGTGTGTGTATATGTGTCCACAGCTGTGGGGAGGGTATGTGTGTGTGTCCATACCCAGTCCTAAGTTGTGTGTAGTGTGAGTGTATTCCATATCAATTCCCATTTTCTGCTTCCTGTGAGAGCGGCAAAACAGAAGAACCCTCAGTGTTCACTGCCTAGCTGGCTGTAGACTGGGTTATGCTCCTGTTGGTGGTTAGTGTGTCAGTGTGACACTTTTATGCTTTGGTGCTCATAAGCAACCAAGGGCACAGTTGGTGTCCTGTGCAGTCCTCACCTGTACATCTCAGAAGATCTTGGCTTGTTAATGTTTTTCTGATTAGCTTTTTAAACTAGTCTCCTGTCAGGCACAGAATTACATTCTCACCCTAATGAAATGCTATTAAAAAGTTAAGTTTTGAAGAACTGGGAAGGTGGCTCAGTGGTAAGAGTGATTCCCCTACAAGCACAAGGATCTAAGTTCAAATCCCCAGCACCCACATGAAAAGATGGACCATGGGGCTGGAGAGGTGACTCAGCAGTTAAGAGCACTGGCTGCTCTTCCTGGAGTCCTAAGTTCAATTCCCAGTACCTGCATAGTGGCTTATAACCATCTCTAATGGGATCCAATGCCCCCTTCTGGGATACAGGTGTATATGTGGATAGAACACTCATATTAAAAAAACAAAAAACAAAAAACAAAACCCTTTAGCCAGGCAGTGATGGTACACATCTTTAATTCCAGCACTTGGGAGGCAGAGGCAGGTGGATTTCTGAGTTCGATGCCAGCCTGGTCTACAGAGTGAGTTCCAGGATAGCTAGGGCTACACAGAGAAACCCTGTCTCGGAGAAAAAAAAAATCTTTAAAAAATGGGCCATGATCATGTGTGCCTCTGACTCCAATGTTGGGGTTAGAGTGTGCTGGCTATTCAGTCTAAGTGAGACCATGCTTCGACTTTGGTGAGAACCCTTGTTTGTCTCCAGGCAGGCAGTAAGGCAGAGACTAATAGCCAATACCTGAAGTCTTCCTTGGCCTTGACCTAAGCACGCACAACTGCACTATCTATACACCATCCACTTACACTATATATACAGCTCCAGATGTGGTTGCTCATACCTGTAATCCCAGCACTCTGGAAGGTTGAGGCAGGAAAGCCCCATGACTTCAGGGCCAGCCAAGGCTACCTGATGAGATCCTGCCGCAAAACAATAAAGGTGGAAAGTTGTTGAGGAAGAAACTGGATGTCAATCTTGGGTTTACATACACATACATCAGTATACCTACACATGTAAACATGCAAATATACATGTGTACAGCCTGCCTGGGCTACATAGACCCTTTAAAAAAATGGCTACAGGTCTTTGAAGTGTTGGATACGTCTAGTGGCTGGTAGTCTTGCCTAATGTGGAAGAGTCCCTTTGTTCAGTTCTCAGCTGTCTTTGCTTAACTCTGAAGAGCCCAGCAGTGTCCAGATACTGTTTTTTCTTGTGATGCCATGTTTATAGCCTTTCCTAGTTTAGTGAACTTGGGGAAACCACATGGGGTTATTTAGGATCTGTGAGTAGCTGTGAACTAGTCACTAGTTAGCAGACTCAGTGAGATTTTATACAAGAAGATGGGCTCTTTCCTGCCTAGAGAAAGTATGGCGCTGTCCAAATGCTGCATTGCGGCATTGAGTGTGATGGTTTCAAACCAACACAAGGCGTGTAGTTATTCAAGAAAACCAGTGTGAGCAAGATGCTAAACTTATAAACTTCCCATGCAAAATAATGCAAGTGAAAATACGAGGCTTAGGAGTTCCATAGAAAGCACTTGGCTTGTACTTATATGGCTTGCTAGACAGTCACCTACACCTCCTCCATTGCAACAGTTAGATTGTTTTGAGACCTTCCTGGAAAATGGTTATTTTTTACCCCCATTCTTCATAAAGTACAACATTTAAACCATCCTCTTGTCTGCAGCTGAATCTTTTCTGCTGTCCCCTACAAATACTTAGTATTCTCAGGCTCTTCAAATTTGACATATTCAAGCCAGGCGCAGTAGTGCACACCTGTAATTTAAGCAACAAAAGAATCTTAAGGTCAGCCTTGGCTAATAGTCCTACTACAAAGTTTAACAAAAAAATCTGGATGTGATGGCATATGCCTATAATCTTAGCATTCAGGAGGCAATGCAGAAGGACAAGGAGTTCAAAGCCAGCCTGGAATACATAAAAAAAAAAAAAAAACAAAAAAAACAAAAAACAAAAACAAAAAAAAAAAAACTGTCTAAAACAGAACAGCTGAGTATGTTGTTTTTGATTTTGTTTTTGTTTTCTTGAGGCAGGGTTTCCCTGTATAGCCCCGGCTGTCCTGGAGCTCACTCTGTAGCCTAGGCTGGCCTCAGAACTCAGAAATCCGCCTGCCTCTGCCTCCCAAGTGCTAGGACTAAAGACCTGGTGCATACTTTTAATCCCAGCACTTTGGAGGCCATCCTGGTCTTCAGAGTCAGTTCTGGTCTGGCCAGGCCCTCACAGTCAGACTTGGTCTTAGAATATACATTATATATAACACAAGGGTATTAGTTGGGTGATCGTGGTGCAAGCCTTTGATCCCAAGGTTTAATTCCCCAGTACCCACATGGCAATGAAAAAGGGATCTGATGCCCTCTTCTGCCTTACCTGGGCCCTGTACACATGTGGCACTGATATACATGTATTCAAATTATATATATAAAATAAAAATAGTACAAACACCTTTTAAAAATTTAAAGTAATGTTCTCTCTCTCTCTCTCTCTCTCTCTCTCTCTCTCTCTGAACACGCCCTTTTCTCTGTCTCTCCCCTCCCTGAGGCCAGTGACCTTGCCAGAGAACACCTTCCCAATAAACCTGCACTTAATATAAAAAATTTAAAATATGTATATTTGCATGTTTCTGTATGTGTACATGAAGCTAGATCCTTAAGAACTGTGGTTACAGGCAGTTGTGAACTGCCTGAGGTGGGTGGGTACTGGGAATCAAATTCTGTTGCTGTGCAAGAGTGTGGACATGTCCATCACTGCTAAGCCGTCTCTCTAGTGCCACACCCTCCCCAGGACCGAGAGTTTCACTCACAAGCAAAAGCCTAAAATTTCTTACTGATTCTGTGGTAAGCCTTTCTCAAATGTAAGCCCAGGTTTTTTGATGCTAGTGCTTTCTTTCTCGCCAACCCTTGCTCTTTCCATTGGGTCAACACACACACACAGACACACACACACACACACACACACACACACAGACACACACACACAGACACACACACACAGACACACACACAGACACACACACAGACACACACAGACACACACACATACACACACACATACACACAGAGACACACACACACACAGACTCACACACAGACACACACACACAGACACACACACACACAGACACACACACACAGATACACACACACACAGACACACACACACACACACACACACACACACAAATCCAGTGGTCATGGAATGACAGGGGAAGTAACACAAGGTCAGGGTTTTGTTTTTGTTTTTGTTTTGTGGTTATTTTAGAGACAGGGTTTCTCTGTGTAGTCCTGGCTGTCCTGAACTCACTCTGTAGACCAGGCTGGCCTCGAACTCAGAAATCCGCCTGCCTCTGCCTCCCAAGTGCTGGGATTAAAGGCATGTGCACCACCACTGTCTGGCAAGTTCAGGGTTTTAGTGTGGTAGTCTTGCACTAAAATTTCTCTGTTTTCTGATGTTATGTCAGATGGAATCTTGTGCATGTACACATAGAGGCTAGAAGTCAGCCTCAGGTGTCCTTCCTCAGGTGTGATACACCTTGTTTTGGGGGATGGGATCTCTATAATGGCTTGCAGCTCAACAATTAGGCTAGGCTGGCTGGTTAGTGACCCCCTGGGATTTGAATATGTCTTCTTCTTCATGCACACCCCCATGTTGATGTCTTAATTTCTTCTCTATTGCTCTGATACAACACAATGACCAAAGCAACTTATTTTTTTTAAAAAAAGTGTTTATTTGGGCTTATGGTTTCAGAGGGTAAGAGTCTATGACGATAGAGCAAAGCAGAGATTTAACAAGGAGGCAAAGGGACACACTGGGAATTGCACAAGCCTTTTGAAACCTCAAAACCTACCCATCCCCAGTGACACAGCTTCTTCAAAAAGGTCACTTCTCATCCTTCCCAGCTGTTCAACCAATTTGGGGACCAAATATTCAAACATGTGCCTTTGTGGGAGCCATTCTTATTCAAACTGCTACACTCCACTTTTTAAAAGCATGGATTCTGGAGAGGAAGCTCGGGTCCTAATGCTTTCTCTTCACCTACATGGCTTGTTGTTGCTTTTGGTTTTTTGACACAGGGTTTTTCTGTGTAACAGCCCTGGCTATCCTGTAACTAGCTCTGTAGTCCAGGGTAGCCTTGAACTCCTAGAGATCTGCCTGCCTCTACTTCCCAAGTGTTAGGATGCCGCCATCCTCAGCTTCAATTAGAATCTTTAACATTTCAGTTTTTAATTGTTTTTTGCTATTGTATAAAAGCATTTAAAATTATTTTAAAATGGAATTTACAGAGGAATAGAATACAACCATCAACAAATTTAAATGGCTATGCCACTTTTCCCATGATCAGAGAGCAGACTATCACTGAAAATCTTTGTCCTTTTGTTGTTTTTGAAGAGTTAACTTTATGTGCAAAAGTGAACAAAATTAAAAAAAAACTTTATGTGCATTAATGTATAACTGTGCACATGAGTATGTGCACATGAGTTCAGTTCCCCTGGAGTTGGAATTACAGATTGTCCTCTTATCCGCCAAGTCATCTCTCCAATCCTCTATGTCCTTCCCTGCTCATCCTAAAGCACTTCTTCAGCCCAGACAGCTACTGTTGCATTTTATTTTTCTTTCAAGTTTTGTATAACTAAAATCATACAAAAACCTCCTTAAACTCAATACAGAGTTTACATTTGGGTTGTGTTGCTGTGTCAGTTCCTTTCTTTTTGCTATGTAGGTTTTCATTTGAACATCTATATACCACAATTTTCCTGTACCTTTATTTACTGATAGAAACTTAGCTTGATTGCCATTTGATGAAAAAAAAGTTTTGAATATTTGTGTAAAAGTCTCTGTACATGTTTTAATTTCTCTTGAGTAAGTAGGCTTGGAATCACCAGGTGTTGCACACAGCAGTGTGTGTGTGTGTGTGTGTGTGTGTGTGTGTGTGTGTGTGTGTGTGTGTGTATAATATATATATTTTTCGAGACAGGGTTTCTCTGTGTAGCCCTGGCTGTCCTGGAACTTACTCTGTAGACCAGGCTGGCCTCGAACTCAGAAATCTGCCTGCCTCTGCCTCCCAAGTGCTGGGATTAAAGGTGTGTGCCACCACCTCCCGGCCACAGCAGTGTATATTTAACATTGCAGGACACTGCTGGGGAATTGTGAAGTCTTTGCATCTTGTTAACTGCCCAGATTCAAACCTGGGTGTTGGCAGTACTCCTGATATTGGCTGTTCCATGGCTGTAGCATGCTATCTCGTCGTGGACTTAATTTTTTTTTTTTTTAAACTCTTAAAAAAAGGCCAATGTCACTACCCACCAGGTTGTTTCACTCAGCTACAGGGGCAAGGGGAGGCAGTTATTGATGGCAAGTGGAGTGAGGTTTGTCAGTGTTCAGGATTTCCCTCCCACTGGACTAATCTGAATAATTTCAGTGTAGTTACAACTGTCTCAAGTCATCTGGCTTCTGTTCTACCCCTGACATCTTTAAGTATGGATGTAGTAGCCTGACATCTGAGACTCTAAATAGGAGTGTAGTTGAAGTTTGAACTTAGTCACTCAGTAAGGGAAACTAGCCTCTGGTTGGTGCCCTTTAGAACAAAATAACATTTGTTTGAAACGTAAGGCAATGTCTCACTCCATATCCAAGGCTGGCCTTTAGCTCACATCAGTTCTTGTGCTTCAGCCACATGAGTGCTGGGGTTACTGGTGTGGACCACCATTTGTGGACACAAGAGTTTTTAAAAGCCGCATTATACTTGCCCATTCACATTCAGTACCAAATTTGAGCTACAACATACATTGCTCTGAATCACTTATCGAACAAATTTAGATAGCTCAGTGGGTAGAGGTGCTTGTGGCACTAGCATGGCAGCCTGGAACCCATGTGGAAGGAAGGAACGATCCCCTTTGAGCTCTGCCTGCCTGACTCCAATAAGAGCTGTGTGAGAAACTGACTCTTCCCCAGTAGAGCCGAAGTTACCACTCTGTAGCTTAGAGTTGTGTATTAACTCTCCCTTATGTCAAACATTGATCTTAGTGAGTCTCAGGTAGATGTGACCAGCCATACAGGCTACAGCTTAGGGTGATGAGTTGACACACAGAGAGGATGTTCAGTCTAAATATCAAAGTTTATTGAAATAAAATATAATCTATAATAAAAAATACTACGGTGTTATTCACTGGTTACAGTTTTAAGTATATTAACAAAAACATCCAACGTTTTAATCCAATGATGACACTACACTTGTGCTACAACAAATTTGAGATTAAACACTGAATAATACTGAATCATTGAGTCAGAAACATTTTATACTTTCCCACCTATATTCAATGTCTTTTCAGGAGTAGTTTCCAAAAGTGAAACTTGAAATTTAAGACATAATTTTTAGAGGTGCTCTTAGCATAATTAACATTTAAAACAGTTTATTTCACAGAAATCAGCTGAGCCCTGTGAGGGATAGGTGCATACTTAGGTGTCTATTTTTCAAAGAGCATATTCTACTGCTTCTATGTCATCCCCCCCCCCTTACTCATCATTCATCACTTGCATTTAAAGCAAAAGAATGAATTTTTAGACACAGAAAGGATGCTAGGACAGACAGGAAAGGTAAGTAAGGTGCTCAGTCCCCATAGTCAATTCTGAGAGCCCATTTCAGCTAGCACACAGCTCCGTGTGCCATAGCAAAGTGGGGGAAGAGAACCTGTTTCTTTTGCTCACGACTGTTCAAAATGACAGCCTCAGTCAGCATTCCATAGCTTGTTGCTCTCCCAGATCCACATTTCAACCTCGTTACTCAGCCCAAGTCAAGGATGAGAGTCAAATGTGCTGGCATCAGGAGATGAGCTGCCCACAGATTACCCCTTCCACCATCTATAGTCACACAGCCCTCTTCTGTTGTCTGGTCTTAACGTGGATCTGTGATGATAGCTGTCATTTTATTGAGGAAAATAAGTCTTAACAAAAACTACTAGAAAAATCTTGGGAAGTGAAGAGACACTGCACCCTGTCACAGTGGTTATGTCATACAAAGAATGGGTGGGAAAGAACAGCAACAAACATTCTGACAAACAGACATCATTTTCAAAGATTAAACACCAGTCTCTTTTTTAGAACTCATTGCGTGAGTTAGAGCTGCTTCATAGGGCATTTCTGTTAGGGTGTCAGCAGTGATTCATGATTTCTAGTGGGCATTTCAGCTTCCTGACTTTCCACATGGAGATATACAGTGACTACTGGAGCCAAAGAAGTGCACGCTGCCTGCCAAAGGACTCTGCTCTGTGCATCCTTTACTTACAGGGCTGCCTTGCCTCTCCAGGTGTGACAGAACAGGTAGACTGAACAGTTAAAAGGTGACCAGTAACAAACAATGATGTGAGCTGAGGAAATCTTATAAGTCATGCTATATAAAATGGACACTTTCCAGGACAAGGGAGCTTTTGTTCTTTCCTTTACCATGGGGCAAGGCTTAGATTTTCTATCTCTTTAATTAGTTAATGGGAGGGTATCATGCCCTAAAAATACCAGCTTATTAGACAAGTCTAACTTTTGTCAGGACAAAGGACCATTGAATTTGAGGCAAGAGTTGAAGATTTTTACCCTGTTTGTTGAGTTTAGCTCTCTTGAGTTCAGAAGATAAGAAACTAGAATCCTACATATAAAAAAATATACACATATATTAATGCTAAGCTCTATTTCCCAAGGGCAGAAACACCAGGATTAAGTAAAGACATGCATGAATTAAATTTTAGATAGATTTTCAAAGTAAGTTTTCCAGCATCCTGCAAGGTTTCCTCCCACTTTACCTTCCCTGTAATCTATTTCCTTTAGGGAGCTTTTCATTTAAAGTTATTTTAAATGAAAAGTATTACCTAAGAAAAATAAACTCAATTCTTCCCTTTAACAGTTTAAAAAGTGTTAGGCATCAGTAACAAAAGATGCTAACTTACCAGAGAACCACAGACTCTAAGGCGCACGCATGCTCCTTTAGGGTTTCTTACTTGCTGTCTAAAGGATTTGACTTGCACAAGATCAGAGTTCATTTTTACACTAAGCCACAGATAAGTTGTCTACACTGAGCTCAGTGGGGAGAGCAAAGTCAGTTCCTGGAGGGACTGCTCTACCCTGGAGGGACCAACCAAGGGGCTCTAAAAGCTAGATCTGTAGAGGATACTGGGAAAACAGATTTGTAAAGTGCATTGTCTATGCCCAAATAAATACTCCTGGTCTTGACACTAGCCTATCGAATACAAAAGCAACTGCAAAATATATTTTTGAAAGCCATGATGCTACATTCAAAAGAATTCTACACATTCTAACAGCATAAAAAACTGATTTGAGTCATTATCAAAAGTCTACACATTGGAGAACAGAGAATGTGCAGTATCTGTGGTGATCTCAGTAATTCTCAGTGCTAAAGTATGGCATTTACTCAGGAGAACCAAGCACTAGGAGGTGGGGAACATAGGGGAAGAGGAGCACCCTGCACATTGAGTAAACTGAGGCACACAATGATTGCCAAAACAAGACAAAGTCAAGTTTGTTTTTGAAATTAGGGTCTTACAATTTGCTCAGTGTGTCCTTGAACTTAGTTAGAATCCTGCTTTAGCACAGACCAGATGACAGGTATGTACTAACAATACCCTGATAAAGTCAGGTTTCAAACACCAAATGGGCCAGAATTTCACATGTCTAATTCATTAAAATATAAATGAATGACTATCTTTAATGTCTCTGCCTTATTTTGTCAAACATTAATTTTTCAATTTAAATTGCAGGTCTAAGACAGTGTCAGGTACAAGCTAGTAAGCTTTCTGTCAAAAAATATAACTGGTGCAATGAATCAGAAAGCAACATGTAATCAGTCTGCTGTTTGCTTTTCTAAAGGAAGTTTCAACAAGATGGGTATGGTGATATAAGCCTGTAATAGTGGCAGTGAGAAGCTGAGGCAGGAGGATTCTGGGTTTGAAGGTAGCCAGGGCTACAACAGTCGATTCCATGCCAGCCTGGCTATATATAGCAAGACCATGTCTAAAAATTTAAGCAAGACTGAGGACAGCTGTAGAAATTCCTGCCTTAATTTGCAAGGATTTTACAAACTGCATTGACATGACAACATGGAGAGTGAACACAAGTCATACCTTGCTCTCTGGTCCTCAAGGTCTGAAGTGAGTTTATGATTCATGGAAAGCAAAATGCTATGGAAGCTTTTGTGCACGTACAGAATGGCTAGCACTGAATTTAGTCAACTAACATCTGACCTTAACTTGCTTAGGTAACAAGATCAAGGAGCATGAGAAAGAATTCAAAACATACTATGTGGTAAATTGTCAAACGACAGAAAAGGGAGGCAATAATAACATATATGTATATATACACACATATATGTATGTATATGTACGTGTGTATATGTGTGTGAGAGTGTATGTGTGTGTATGAGAGTGTATGTGTGTGTGTGTGTGTGTGTGTGTGCACGCACGCGCGCGCATGTGTGTCTTCTAGAATCTAATTCCAAATGTAAGCTTCTGACTTGCTCAAATCCTAGCTTGACCTTGAAGCATGGAGGAAGTTATTCTACCCATCCGCATCGACTGGGCTTAAGACCAATGTCTTGATTAGCTGCCAGTGTGTCTATATACATCTGCTAGGAATTGAACCCAGGGCCTTGTGTACTGCAGGCAAATGCTGTACCACTTGGTGATACTTAGTGCAGATACTTGGTGTACACTTAGTGCAGGTAGGTGTGTGTGAATATTTTTAAATAGTCACAACTTTTAGATCTGATAAGTTTTCAGATTGCTTTGAGACCTAAACAGAAGTCATGGAAACCTACTTCAGAAACATGTACATCATTCTAGGTACTGATAAACTAGTACAGGTCACAGCACTATTGACACCACAGGATTATTAATGAAGAAGTGCACATTAATACAGATTGGTCACTAACTAAGAGTATGCTCTGAAAGTAGGAGAAATTACCAGGGACCATCTCTGCTGCTCCACCTGCTTCCTGCTAGCCCTCCTGCATGAGTCAAATGTGCCTGAAATTTAGCCTAGAATCATTAAGCTCCAAAATGTTTAAATTGTAACATCTGTTAGCAATATATATATATATATATAACAATGTCAAGTATTACAAAGTATTGTAAGGGAAAGAAATCCCTCAAAATAACATTTTCAAAGTACTATTTACCCAAATAAGCAATAATATGCTGAATATCACTTGCTACCTTGAGCAAAACATAGAAAGTAAATACATGGCAGTTTAGAACCTTGACAAGCCTTCAAGGACAGGAAAGCATATCTCAGAAATTTGTTTTAATAGAGTCAAACATTTAACCTCTTCCACAGTAATCAAAACAAACATCTTATCAAAGTTTGATAGGACTCTTGTCATATCCAACTGAATTCCAGGAATGTAGCCAAGCCCAACTTGGAAAACTCACATAAGAACAGGTCGGATTAACAAACACAGTGCTTTGCGGATCTTAAGTATACATTGACTCTTTCTCTGACAGCAATGCTGATGGTTTTCAGTGAGTTGTATGTGTGTGTTTTGTTCTTTTCTTTTTTCCTCTTTTAAAGGGAATGCAGTATTGGCAGTATTATCTTTGGAAGAAGTGAGATAGTAAAAAAAGCATTAACTTTTATATATAGGTTCTTCAAGGGCAATAACAAGATATTCAAGGGCAATAGCAATATAATTATGGAAAAATATGCCTCAAGCATACTTTTTACAATTACTCAAGGTTTATTGTTTCCTAAATTAAAATATTAGACTGTTCTAGGAAAAGCAAACCCTGAGGTTTGAGCTTTCTCCTCCAATCAGCAGAGTACAATCATGGGTGCTTATGCTGTGGTCAGTCCACCCAAAGGGGTTTCTAACAATTCATACTCACTTTAGGTTGGAATCAAGAGGCTTCCCAGGTATTTTATACACAAATTTTATACCCCAGGCAGGTTCCCTGATTAGTCCCCATGCTAGTATAGAAAATCTGAAGAAACAACAAAGGACATAAGTAGACACGTAACATAGAAGGACAGAAGGATGCAGCATGGCCCTGAAGGTTTTGTCCTCTTAGAACAATACTTTTCATAAATAAAACTCTACCTTTTACATATATATTCAGCCTATGGCTGGTTTGGGATCATGGAAAACATCAATGACAATAGTCTTAAACTCTACACTATTTTCTTTTTGTAGTCTTTCATTGCCTCCAGACCACAAGGAATATCCTCTAACTGGATGTTCAATCTGTGATGCTCCTGAATAAAATTTACTGAGGTTTAGGATAAATCACACACCTATGTGCACTGGCAATAATCTTCAAAAATGACTGAAACAAACTCTAAATACAAAGTATATAAAAAAGCATGTTAAGGATAGTTTTCCAAATTGTATCTAGAAATACAATATGTGCTGCCTCATCACAAAGCTGAGTAAATATTCTTTCAGAATCCTATAAATAATGTAAGATGTCTTAGGTTTATTTGGTTCTCATAAGTTAAAAAATCTGATTGCTTTTACATAAATTCCTTCAGATTTCTACCTATGTTTAGAATTTTATTAATATCTTTTTATTAGAGTCAAGAGATTAACTCTCCTTCAGAAATGTGCTTTTTATTGGTTTAAATAACTATGCTTAATTTTCTAGCAATAAACATGATTTAAAATTTAAGGTTCAAGGTAATTCTAGAAAAAGGTAGACAGTGAACTTTGCTCTTCTCTGTCCTCATATTTACAAGGCTGAACCTGAGTGTGGTCTTCTCCTCACTCATGTATTACATCCTTATCAAGCAGAAGCCACCATTCAGGCTCTGAAGGTGTTGAACTTCTTCAACAGCTCACAGCACTACAAAGTCAGTATCTCATCTGGATAGGTTATAAGTATTAGTGTCATGTATTTTTTTTTTTTTTTTTGCTATTGGAAAATAAAAAATATTTTTTCTATCTAAATTGGATCCAAGCTCCATTATCAGTTCTCAAGATAATAGCTAAAATGTACATTACTAAAGAAAGGTAAAGCTGCTCAAGGGCTGAACCAGTTCAATGTACAATGAAGGGTCATTATTCCTGCTCCCCCCCCATATTAAACTCATTTCTCATGGATTAGAACATAATTTAACAACGTAAAGTTTCAGAAATAGTTGTGCTAATAATTGCATCTTGAGAAGAATCAAACTCATTCAATGATCTCCATCCATTGTCACACAGAACACAGTAGCTTACTAACTGATTGGAGTTGCAATGTCACTAGACACAAAATAGGAGTGATATGCTCATTTGGCTACAAGTGACAACATACAACAGTTCCAACTTGTAACATAAAACTCCAGCTCATAAAGAGTATATTGTGTAACTTGAAAAAGTTGATTGTAACAAAGTAACAACCTTCCCCTGGAAAACATGAGCAAAATCCATTGGGAGATCAGGCACAGACGGTAGGTACTGGGTCTTCCTTTCCGTCATCTGCATAGGTGGTTCCCACAGACGCCAGCATTCCCTACAAAATCACGCAGCTATTTTTTTCCTTTTCTTTCTCTTTGTCTTTTTCCCGAGGTTCCTTGCGTTTCCGTTCACTATTCCCAGGCTGTTTTATACTTGATGGAGAGGCTTGTGCTGGCTGGCCCTGCTGTTTGAGAAACACATATGGGAAGGATGACTAACTGTTCCTGGGCACTGAATCAGAGCTAGCTAGCCAGAGTCACAAAGACAAGGCATCCATACAGAAATAAAAGCTTTGGGGACACGGGGGCACGGGGGCACAGCTTCTGTTCACAGGTGCTAGTTAGGGTTAGAGTAGGAGATGCCCTTGGTCCACAGCTGGCCTGTTGCCATGGGAGGTTTGGGTATCTTAGAGAAGAGGGCCTAGCTGGTTCATATACAGGTGGTGTGACAGAGGGATGTGGTAGGGCTTGTCTTCCTGCCTTGGTTCTGAGGCTGCTTCGTGAAGGGAAGGATGGAAAGTCTGGGCTACTAACTCCTCCTTCCACCGGCCACGTCTTCCTGACCATGATGAACTGCGCCCTCTACCGCAAGGCACAGCAAACCTTTCTTCGCTAAGTTGCTTCTGTCGGGTAGGAGAGAAGCAAATCTACAAGATATCTCATATAAAATAATTGATGTATAAATTAATTAATGCACTCATTATTCAAAATATATCATTATCTAAAGGATTTAAGCTTCTAGTTAAATATTTATGTTAAAATGACAATTTTGGTAAACTATAATATTTCTTCAGGATTTCATTAAATACCATAATAAACAGATCTTAAAAGCAAAAAAACAAGAATCCTGAGAACTGAGAATATAAAATAGTGTGTTTTATGAACTTGAACAAAATGAAAAGCTGATTCTAACATAGTAGGAATCACCTGCTAAGCTTGAGTAGTTAGTACTTGATTTAAAGGCAGGAGTTTTACATGTATTTTAATGGAGAAAGGGAGAGAAAATATGTATGCATACACTTGAGTGTGGTGAGAAAGCAAAGCTAGGATGTACATCTGGTGTCACCTGTCACTCTCAGCCTTATTTCCTTGAGAGATGTACGCTCACAGAATCTGGAGCTCGTTTGGTGGCCATCAAGCTGCTGAGATCCTCCTGTCTGTCCACCACAGCTATATGTGCATAGTTGTATCTGGCCTTTTATGTGAATACTTGGGATTGAACTCAGGTCTTCATGTTTACACAGCAAACATTCTTACCTGCTGAGCCATCACCCAGCCCTTTAATGGTGAATTCTGTACGTGGTTTCATGAGATCCTAAAAAGGCATCTTGCTTTCTTGTGTACCTATGCTAAAGAGAAAGGTTCTGGCATGGTGTAGGTTAGCATAAAAGAAAGGGATACTTTTTAATTCATGAAATGAGATTTTGCTTGTAGAACTTGTGTGACAGTCATATTTTACTGCTTAAAATATGAACAACAACTCTGACAAGGAGAGAGATGCTACCCTATGCTGAACACATACTGGAAACTGAGCTAAAGGCCAGTCTAAGGAGGCCTCAGGATGATGTCTTCTGGCTTACTGACAGGGAGCAGGGCCATGAGAGGCAGGACTATGACCAAGTGTTTGCAGTAGGAAGAGAGAACCAGCAACAACTACGAGCCCATATTTCTCTGGCTCCAAAAGCCACACTCTTTTCAGCAAAACTTTAGGCTGCCTCTAACTCAATGGATGCACTTTGTTCAAGTTGGTTTATATTTGCAGCTCTAAATAACTTAAGAAAACAGCTGAATAATCTTGTCAGAACCTCTAAAAAAAAAAGCATTTTTGTGAAATCAGAAATATGTTAGGATAGTAAAAAACTTAGAACAATGTGCAAAAGTTCCACAGGTAGGGCTAGAGAGATGGCTGAGCAGTTAAGAGAACCTGGGTTCGATTCCTAGCACCCACATGGTGGCTCACAACTGTACAAAACTCCAGTTTCTCGGAGCAGATGCTCTCTTCTGACTTCTGTAGGCACAGGGCACACACAAGGTGCACAGATATACATGCAAGCAAAACATTCACACACATAAAATAAAATTAATAAATATAAAAACAAATTAAACCAACAAGCCCAACCCTTGGGCGCTGACATACTAACACATCTGAAAAGCCAGAGCTGACAAACAATTGCTTTACCCAAACAGATATTCCTTCACTGCTGAAGGGACAGTCATGGTTGAGGTTGGCAGAGCTCGTTTTTACCTGGGCCTGTGTGGAAGGGGTGATGGTAGCCACAGCAGCCTGAGCCTGCTCCTGCTCTTGGTAGTACTGAGAAGCCCGTCGGTCCTCCTCTTCCTGGAGTTTCTTTGCCAGCTCCAAGTCACTGATTCCTTCTGGGATTTGCTCCCAATTGATTTCTTGACTCTGCTGTTCTTGTTGCAGTGACAGTGCCATAAGGTAGTCCTGAGGAGGTCAATCACAGCTTCAGCTTTGAGATGTGAGCAGGGAACCAGCCAGTGTGAGGACAGACAGATGCCCATCAGGGAGCTCGAAGGACGGCTTTTACAGCACAGGCTGGTTTTTTTTTTTTTTTGGCAGGGGTTGGGGGGAGATGGGAGTTGTTTTGTTTTTGGAAACAGGGTTTCTCTATATTCCTGGCCATCTTTTTTTTTTTACAGATTTATTTATTTACTTATTTATTATATGTAAGTACACTGTAGATGTCTTCATATATTCCCGAAAAGGATGTCAGATCTCATTACAAGTGATTGTGAGCCACCATGTGGTTGCTGAGAATTGAACTCAGGACCTTTGGAAGAGCAGTCAGTGCCCTTAACCTCTGAACCATCTCTCCAGCCCCAGTCTTAGCCATCTTGAAACTTGATCTGTAACCAGGCTGGCCTTGAACTCAGAGATTCACTTGCCTCTGACTCTTGAGTGCTGAGATTAAAGGCATGAGCTCCCAACTGTCCAGCCTCCAGTACAGATTTTTTTTTTTAGTTCTATTTCTAAGTACTTCTTTGCAGAGCTACACATTTACTTCAGCACTATCATTTTTTCTACATAGATTTAGAATTCTTTTCTAGAATCCGTAAGTAAGGCATTCGAGAAAAGTATTGAAAAAAATTCTTGTTTTAAAAAGAAACACATGAGTATGGAAAATGCAGATAAGACAGAAAAGTAGAAAGCTGAAAGCTGAAGTTGCCATGACATCTGTAACTGTTGGGCTTTACACATCTAGTACGTTCTACATCCACAAACAGACTCAACCATCCCTACCCTCTAAAGACATTTATTTTTTATGTTCTCTCTAGTGTTTGTCTTTAAAATATTTCAAGAACTTCATAAGATTATTTATTCATTTTCTCCTCCCTCCTCCAAATGTTCTGCTCTCAGGCAAGGTCTTACTAAGCATCTCAGACTGGCCTCCTGAAGGCTGGGGTTACAGCTCTACATTGCCACACCCAGCTCAAAAGGTACTTCCTGTTTTCATTTTACTCTATTATGTAGTTACTCACTTTTCAGGGAGGTCCTTGCTATACAGACCTGGCTGACCTCAAAGTTACTACATAGCCCAGAAGAGACTGGGACTTGCAGCTACCTTCCTGCATCGGCCGCTCTGCTTCTGGGATTATAGGCAAGTGCTATGAAGGAAGTCCTGCTATCTCTTTAGTGCTGTTCCTTTGGTTTTGAGACAGGTCTCATGCTATAGCAGACATTAAACTCACAGCATTCCTCCTGCTTCAGCTTCTAAAATGCTACAATTATAGGCATGAGTCATCATGCCTGGTTAAAACAACAATTTTCAAATATGTATATATATATGTGAGTGCACACACATGTGAGTGGAAGGCAGAAGACAACCTCAAGTGTCAATCGTGTTCTCTCTCTGGGGGTGGAGGGTACAGGTTTGTGCATGTGTGCACAGCTATAGTGGTCAGAGCAGGCCACTGGGTCTCTTTCTGTTATTCTCTTTATTACAGTCTTGAGACAGGATGTCTCAGTGAAGCAGAAGTTCATCTTTTGGACTAAGATAAATCAGGTAGCCAACTAGCTCTCAGGAGACACCTGTCTCGACCTGCAATGCAGGGGTTACAGGGATGCATTGCTATGGCCAACTTTTTACATGGATGCTGGGAATCTGAACTCAGGTTTTCATGGCTGACCAGTTAGTCCCAGGGATCATCTTGTCTCTGCCTCTCCAGCACTGAAATTACAAGTACATGCTACCATATCCAGCTAGGGATAAAACTCAGGTTCTCATGTGGGTACAGCAGGCACTTTCCAAACTGAGCTATTTCCTTGCCCCTAAAGATGATTTTTAAAGCAATGTAAATGTAGCTACAGTCAAACTCAATTACTAGGTAATTGCATCTTCTCCTGGCTACTGACCCAGACTATCTCCTATGAAAAAAAGTTCACTTTGGTCAAAAGTCTTATCTTATTTAATATCCACTTTTATTATTTTTTACATTTTCTTATTTATTTACTTATTCTCTCCTTCTCCTCTCTTAGTCCCAGCACTCGGAAAAGCAGAGGTAGGTGGACAAGGTCAAGGTCAGCTGGTCTACAGATCAAATTCCAGGACAGCCAGGGCTTCACTGAGAAACCCTGTCTTAAAAAAATCAAAACACAAAACAAAACAAAACAAAAAAACCCAAACCTAACCCCCCAAAACATCAAGGACCAAAAACATAAACTCCCTCTGCTCCCATGTGCGTCAGTGTGTGTGTGTGTGTGTGTGTGTGTGTAAGCTCTTTTTTTTTTTTTTTAAAGATTTATTTACTTATTTTATGGGCACACTATAGCTGTACAGATGAGCCTTCATGTGGCTGCTGGAAATTGAACTCAGGACCTTCAGAAGAGCAGTCAGTGCTCTTACCTGCTGAGCCATCTCACCAGCCCTATGTGCAAGCTCTGCTTGCCAGGCCTGATGACCAGAGTTAAATTCCTGATACCCACATGGTTGGTGGGAAAGGACAGATCTCCACACTGTCCTCTGATTTTCTTGTACCCTGCGGCATACAAACCTACTCATAGACAATCTAAGTAAATAAATACAGCAAAATGGAGCACTGGTTTCTGCTTATGCCTGTTTCTTTGCTATACATTCTCCACACAACAGGCTTTTAAAAACAATGTGTAGCTCATGAAGTTTCCACATTTAACACTTAACATAACTGCTCTACTGTAATTAGAATGAAATTCAAAGTCCTCACTATGACCCTCACAGTTCAACATAAATCACCTTCTGAATGATAGTTTATATATAACTGATGTTCATTTAGAATAATCACTTTTCTATTTAGGAAATGTGAGGAAAACTCACAGGCAAATTAATGAATGAATCAAAAGTTTTAGATAAACAAAGTGACACTGGAAAAGAATTTGATTTTTCCTTGTTGAGACTGGATCTTGCTATGTTGCTCAGGCTGGTTCCAACTTGTGAGGTCAGTGACATCCCCCAGCCTCCAAAGCAGCTGTGAATATTACCTTGCTTCAATTAAGAGTATGTACTTTAGCTAGGCAATGGTGGCACAAGTCTTTAGTGCCAGCGTTTGGGAGGCAGAGGCAAGCAGATCTTCCAGTTCAAGAGATCTTGGTCTATATAGCAAGTTCTAGACCAGCTAAGCTGTAAAATGAAACACGGTGGGAATGGGAGGAAGAAAGAGAGAGGGATAGTTGGAGGGAAGGAGAAAGAGAGATTATGTACATTAGACAATGTGATGGGTCCAGGTGGGGGGACAACTTACCTGATCTATTTGGTCTTGTTGACCTTTGTATACAGTCTCAGGGTCTGAAGGAGGCCGAAGGTGGAATTCTGAGTCACAGAAATTTCCATCACCATCTACATTGTGGAGGCTTTCCCAGACAATTTTTTCTTCAGTAAGAAACCCTTGGTCTGTTACCAACAAATACAGTTGACCCTTAATAAGAATAACAAAATAAAAAGGAGTGTTAAATTCTCCCAAAGTAGCCAACATTATACTTAAGGAACATTTTAAATCTATATGCTTGAAGTACAGTAATTATTCTAACTTGATCTGTGAGACCCAATAAAAGACTAAGCAGATAACTTCTCTGCTCAACTTCACCTGGTTTTGTCTGTAGCTGGAAGTCAGCACAGCATAGTGTAACAGGAGATAATGAGCTTTTGGCATGCTGACAGACAGCTCTGGGGGTTGCAGTCTCATTTCACAAAATATAAAGATAAAACTGGAAAGCAAATGCAGAAAGAAAAAAAAGATACCATAGTGTTTGTTTTTGTTTTAACAAAAATGAACAGCTGATATAACTAACCCAACCCAAGCCAGCCTTTCCCTTTGTGCCATTTTGCTCCTTAAAAAGAACAAGAACAACCCCCCAAAAGTATATGTCTGTGTGGGGGCTGCTGCATATGTGCGGTGCCTCGAGGGGCCAGAAATGTGCAATGTCCTCTGAAGCTGGAGTTACAGCCTGCTGCGAGCTGCGAGCTGCGAGCTGCCTGGGTGTTAGCAACTAAACTCGGGTTCTCTGCAAGAGCAGTGTATGTTCTCAAGCTGCGGCATCTCTCCAGCCCCACTTGTTTTTTAAATGCCCCACCACTGTGTTGATTAAATAATATTTTAATCAACAACACAGTGTAGTCGAGAATACTACTAGGTCCAGTTCAGTTGTGTGTCCCTTTTGCCCCTACTTAAGGATAAAGGACAAACCTTTGCCTGAAAAGTCACTTTCCTACTCCCACATCCGCATCTCACCCCCAGGGTCTTACTATGTAGCTCTGGCTGTCCTAGAACTCGAAATGTAGAACAGGCTGGCTTTGAACTGAAAGATCAACCTTAAAGGTGTGCACCAACAGGCCTAGCTTCTTCCCTTTTCTTCCCCTTAAAACAAAGGACAATTTCTCATTCAAAAGTCACTTTTAAAATAACCGAATGGATTTTCACTTAGATTCCCATTCGTGGGGAAGAAGCTGTCACTCTTAGTCAAACTGTAAGCAGAATGAACAGATTACTATTTGTTCACTGATTCTGCAGTGTTGGGGAGTGACTTCACCCTGGAGAACCTGTTAGGTGAGATTCTTTACCACTCCACTGCTCCTCAAGCCTCACATTTGTTTCTCACCAGCTTAAGCATCACCCAGAACATCACTTTTCATTTCTAATCTAAACAGGAAAAGGGAAGCAAAAGCAAACTTCAGAGCTTATTTTTTCCCTCCTTATAATGCATGGATCCCTTTTAAAATCACAGGGAGGTGGGGCATAGTGGTGCACACTTTTTATCCCAGCAGAGGCAGGTAGATCTCTGTGAGTTCCAGGACAGTCACAGCTACGAAGTGAGCTCCTGTCTCAAAAAATCAAATCAAATCAATCAATCCAGCAAACACTCAATCAATCACTGGTTGATCCTTACCTGGAAATATACCATCTCTGGACTCTTCACATTTGTTTCTCTATAGTCTGCCAATGTTTTAAGATGATCAAGTCTCTCACATTAAAAAGTAAAAATGGGAAGGGGCAGTGAGGTGGCTTCATGGGTAAAGACTACCTGCATTCAATTCCTGGAACCCATATGGTAGAAAGAGAGAACTGATTTGCCAAAGTTGTTCCCTGGCCTCCACAAGTACACCACGGCACACAAGTGTCTGCCTGAGTGCTCTCACAAACTTTGTCCACCTCCCAATAATAATGAATATCAAACAAAATAACACAAGAGCCAGATGCAGGTGCAGTGGTATGTGCCTGTGGGCAAGGGAACCTGAATGGGAACACCATTTGAGTCCTGGATTTTGAGGTTACCTAGTAATGGTGAGAGTCTGAGGCCAAGCACGGTGGTAGTACACTTTAATCCCAGCACCTAGTAGACAGGCAAATCTTTATGAGTTCCAGGCCAACCTACTACTCTACACAGTGAGTTCCATGAGGGTCCAAGCTACATGGTAAAATTGCCTCATAAAATAAAACATAAACAAAACCATGAAAAACACCAACCTTGGGTTCCACACCCACATCCCCAAACCCCCTACAGGGGTGAACTATCACTTCTTTTTTGACAAAAGCATTATATAAAAAAAACAAGCTTCTTTTAAAAATGTTCATTTCTTTTAGTGTGTGTGTTTGTCTCTGTGTGTTTGTGTGTGTTTGTCTCTGTGTGTTTGTGTGTGTTTGTCTCTGTGTGTTTGTGTGTGCTTGTCTCTGTGTGTGTGTGTGTGTGTGTGTGTGTGTGTGTGTGTGTGTGTGTGTATGTATATGTAACCTGGGTTCAAACTGGTCCTCTGGAAGTAGAGCCAGTACTCTTAACTGAAGCACCTTTCCAGCCCTCAGCAAAACATTTCTAGGAGTTGCCTGCTCCTGCCTTCTCCATTCCCACCATTCTAAAGTAACTCAAATTCTTTTGCAGCCACTCCTGTCCCCTCCTCCCCTGTCTGTCCCCAGGGTTCTTCTCTCTTCCCCCTTAGCTTCCTAGATGCTACACTCTAGCTTCCCTCCTGTCCTCTTCCTTCTCAGCTCTTTTTACTAAGGCATCTTCCTTGAGTTGAGCCTTTAAATGTTGGCATTCATTAATTTTCTATTGTAAGTTTTCTCTTTTGGTTCCTTATTTTTCTTGTAAACTCCAAAGATTACTGTATTTTCTTGTAAAGCCTAAAACTCCATCTGTATGCCCAAATCATTCCAGTATTGATACATTTACCCAGTACTTCCACTTTGAAGGGGACCTCAGAAGTACCTCTTAGATCCCAGACATTTAACATTGTATCTTTTTTCCCCCTCCTTATCCTTTTCTTTTGCTTCTTTGTTTGTTTTGGGATAGGGTCTTGTAACTCTGGCTGGCCTGGAACTTGCTATGTAGACCAGCTAGTTGGCCTTGAACTCACAGAGATTCACCTTGGCCTCCCAAGTGCTAAGATTAAAGGTGTGAGCCACTATGTATGGCTAAACTTGTATGATTCAAAAAGGAACATCATCATCCACTTAGGATCCAGAAATCACTCATTTTTAAATCTAATGGAGATATCAGGCTGATCTGTCTCCTAAGCTACTCTGCAATCTTTCTACATTGCATGGCCATTACCACACCTTGTCCAAATCACTATAATCTCCTTCTTCTTTATCTTTTGGAGTGTTTCCTAACTAAATTTCACATCACTCTTAAAGTCTACAGTAAATTAATAGTACACAGGGGCAGGAGGGCACATGACACCAATGCAGGATTGTTTAGCCACAGAATAAACTTTATAGGACATCTTAGAAGCAGAAGAAAAGGCAGAACATGTTTTCTGGGTTCCCATGATCTTATAGATAGACCTGCTTGGTCTAGACAGGGGCATATCCTCTTCAACCACATAAAATTGGGAATACTTAGCTGACCAGTAAAGACTTCCTGGTTGGGAATAATGTTTTAATAGAAGAGAGAACATCAGAAGGGATGTAGTTCTGTGGTACAGTGCTAACCTAGCTGGTGTGAAGTGAGAAGTAGAAGGGGAGAAAGAAAGAGAGACAGAGGAAAGGGAGGAGAGTGAGAGGGAAGGGAAGAGGGAGAGGAGGGAGGGTTCGGGGGAAGAAGAGGGAGAAGGAGAAGGTGCAGTCCTCAGCTACCAATGACAGCCAATAGTTTTCCAACAGAATTGTTTCATTCATACTCACTCTTAGGCCAAAAGAAGAAACGAAATGCCAAGGCCATTAAGAAAATTGGGCTCATTTCGTCTCCAAGACTCTGGTCTAAGAGTCCATGTGTCTCCTAGCCTTCTTTCATCCATCTTACTTATAACTTCCAGCTCACAGCTCTCTTTTGGTCCCTGCTACCTTGGGGCCTTTACACACATGCTGCTAGGTATTTCTGCTTAGCTATTTCTTTTTGTTGTTGTTTTGTTATTAACTGATTAAAGTCTTAGATGATTCATTCTCAGACTTCAGAGTTTTCTCTTTCTTGGCAGTGCTGGTGACTGAATCTAGGGTGTTGTGCATGCTCTCTAATTGCTCTACCACTGAGCAGTATACCCCTCGTTCTTATGCTTGTGTCTATGTGACATTCTCAGAAGTCTTTCCAGATAAAATCCTGGGAAAAACTCTCAGAGTTTGTAGTATGTGTCCTTAACAGAAGTATCTCAGTAGCAAAGAAGCCCTTAAATGGGACAAACCATGACTGTTGTATCTATGGCTGTGGTTGTCCTGCTTAGCTTAGCTAATACATCAGTGGGTTCAAGGCTTAAGAGGACAAAAAGCAAGATGATATACAGCCACTCCGATCTGACATGCTTTGACTTTAGATTCTTGATCTTGCACACAACTAACTATGAAGCTAAAGCAATAAAATGTACTCTTCTAAAATTAGAAGAACTATTTATGGCTTTGTGATATTCTTTCATTGGCAAACAAATAATTTTATATTACCCCATGTCATCCATTGATTAAAAAACATTGATGGAAACATGAAGATGTGGTTTATGGATTCTATAAGTTACTTTCATTTAGAAAATAAACACATATTCACAGGGGAGGCAAACTGGTAACAAGACAGAAAACAGTAAAAACTCAATAAGGACAGTAAACAGGTAGAAGATGGTGAGCGAAGTGGTCCTCAGCCTTAGATTTACATTAACACCACCTGGGAGCATCTGAAGCTACTGAGGCAGGACTGGAAGTATAGCACAAAGGTGGAGTGCTTATCTAGCATGTGTAAAGCACTGGGTCTAATCCTTTAGATTGTAAAACCCCAAAAAACAAACAACACAAAGCCTGGTGTTCACGTCCCATCTCCTTTAGAGCCTATGATTTAATAGCATTAGTGGTCAGTTCTAGGCACTGGTGCTTTAAAAAAGCCATCCAGATAGGTCTAGGATACAACCAGGGCTACTAGTTTAAGTAGAAAAGAGGCAGCGTTCAGTAAGTTAGTATTTGGGCTGCTTCTTTAAGAATGGGTAATTTTGGGATAGGCAAACAGCAGTGAGGAGAGCTTCCCAAACAGGATGAAGAAATCAGAATTGATGCAAATGAAGATACATTAAACTCAGATAGGATGGGATCTGTGGCAGAGCAGAACTGCATTTTGTCCCCCAGGCCTAGGGTGCTAACTGAACATCTATGCTGTTTTAACAACATAGCAAGATTAGTATTAAGCCATAGGGGTCTAGGTTGATAAACTTCTAAACTAGATGTTACTTGTAAAATCAAAAGAGATAGATCTAAGAGATGAATAAAAAGAATGGACGATTAAGTGTGTATGTATATATATGTAAAAATCATAAACACATTGATAACTGTAATAAAAGCCAGCATTGTCATGAAGGTAATTTATGTTGGAGGGAAGGTGAGGAGTGGAAGGAAGTCTTGCTGTGTATCCCAGGTTAGCCTTGAACTTAAAATTCTCCTTCTCAGCTTACTCAGAAGCTGGGATCTCAACCAAGTACAAACACAATCAGCTTAGGGAAAATCTTAATTCTAACTTCTAATATCCTTTACTGCTTAAATATAAGCATCCTTCAGTCACAGCCACCCTGGCTCAAGCTCAAGGTATTTTGTTTCCTCTAAGTAAGAAATAACTGAGTTAGGCATGGCAGTACATGTGTTCCAAAGGCTGAGGCAGGAGAATCTCTTCAAGGCCAGTGTGGGCTTCCCGTGAAATCCTCTCCCAAAGAAAATATAAAGTAATGACATGAGTATAATGACCTATGATAGAGAAGTTGAGACTTCACTTAGAAACTGATCAAGATAACATTTCAATTGCTAAATCACTCTATTCTAAAGCAGTACTTAATAATTACCTTCACAACTTTATGGCTAAGGAATAGTATGCTAAATTTTATTCTGCAGCATATCAAAACACATCTCTAAATCAAACTCCTTTTATTGAGAGTAAAAAGTATCTTTCTATATCCTACCTTGTATTTTGTCATGGTGCTAAAATGATTATTCCGAAAGAACACACAGAGTTCTCCTTCCTGAACCGTTGAAGTCAGTTCACATAATCCATGGTACGTCAGTTGAGTGGCTGTATTGTTTAGAAACTGCTCAGCTACAAAGCCTACGGAACCAATGTGTACTATGAGAAGGAAGAATTATTTCAAAGTCAGAAAGTTACTTTTCCTATTTACATTTGTTCCAACTATATACAAAGGCCAATTAATATAAGACTTTTCCTGTTAACATGATGGGCTCCAGATAGGAGTTGTATCTTTCTAATTTTCTCAGTGTCCTTGGTCATTTATGTCCTGAAAAAACAGTGATGTGAAATTGCTTTCATCCATAGGTGTATTCACTCAACTTGTGAAAGCTCTTCCAGGAGGTTTACAAGGGACACAAACACCATAAAAAAAAACAAACAAAAAAAAAAAACAAACAAACAACAGGTAAGTTACTCTACATTTTATAGGGAGCTGAGGCCAGGCATGGCGGTATATGCCTTTAATCTCTGTGAGTTCAAGGCCAGCTTGGTCTAGAAAGTGAGTTTCAGGCCATCCAGGGTGAGAGAGATAGAGACAGAGAGAGACACACACACAGACACACAGATATACAGAGAGACACAGAGGCAGAGAAAGCACATCAAGTGGTACAGAGTATCAAGTTGTATTAAAAGATACTTCAGTGAGAAGCTGAACATAACTGAGTGGTACTTGGCAGGCCCAGTGTGGCAGAGCAAGGGAGGTTAGGGCACCTCTTCCATTTCTTATTGTCAGGCCAGGGCACTTAGAATTCCAAAGGAGTCACAGAAATTCACCCATACATCACACTAACCAGGACTTGGTTGGGGAGGAGAATTTGGGGTTTACAGCATACACTTGTGTTTATTTATTGGGAAATAAGAGTCCCCCCATGTTATTGTTATTACCTTGTTTGGCAGAATGTATTCGGACTTTTATTATTATGTACCCTTTTAAAGGATGCTTTTGTTTGCTCAAAAATACTCCTGGTTGCAGTATCCACGTTCATACAGGCATTCTTGAGAAAATACAAAAAAAGTTCACTGCACCAGGGACAAAGCCACCACCATCACGTTGGTATGAAGTTAAAAATGAATACAAGACATCTTCTTCAGAATCTTCTTCTTATGGAATAGGAAACAGACTCACAGAAAATAGATGATTTGCCCAAAGACACCAAACTTTTTATGGTAAAGTGAAGGCTAGAACCAGAGGATTGCTATTGGTATTAAAATGTTACCAACTTAGTGCAGAAATGATTATTAATTTCACCTGAATTACATATCATTTGAAATCATAAGGCATAAGCTTATTAAGAATTTAACAGCACAATATCTCCCAATTCTTTTGTTGTCTCTTAAATGGTAATTTTAATCCAATACAGATAAGTCTACTCTAGGTTCAACTTTTAATAACTAATTAAACAGATTTTGGTATGTCACATAGCAGTGAACTTAGGTGCATTCCTTCAAATTCTGCACTTTTGCTGGGGTAGAGTGAGATATGTACACCTCTAATCCCAGTTCTTGGGCAGCAGAGGTAGGAAGATGGATCTCTGTGAATTTCAGAACAGCCAGAGCTATTTAGTGAAACTCTCTCAGGTAAAAAAAATAAAATAGTAAAAAAAAAAAA
>JADRCD010199526.1:0-35785 GCA_019843815.1 Montemys delectorum | reverse complement strand
TTTTTTTTTTTTTAACTTTAATTGCATTATGATGAGAAAAGTTACATGATTTCAATTTGTCTGAATTTGTTAACATTTAAAAACATAATTTTTTGTTTATATTAGATATTTTCTTTATTTACATGTGAATTTTTCCTTTCCCAGGTTCCCCTCCAAAAAACAAACAAACAAACAAAAACAATAAGAACAAACCCCTTTTGCCTCCCCCCTCCCCATGCCTGCCACCCCACCCTCTCCCACTTATTGGCCCTGGCATTCCCCTACACTGGGGCACAAAACCTTCACAAGGCCGAGGTCCTTTCCTATCTCCTGAGAGGCTCTGACAATACCTGACTAATACAGATGTAGAGGCTCACAGCCATCCATTGAACTGAGTACACGGTCCCCAATGAAGGAGTTAGAGAAAGGTTCTATGGAGCTGAAGGGTTTGCAGCCCCTTAGGATGAACAACAATTAGAGAGCTCTTCTTGAAGGAAGCTGCTCACCTCAGAGCCACTTGAAAGTATTGAGATCAAGGGAACAGGGACAGGGCTCCTCCACCACTATCCAGAAGTCCTTTGCTAGGGAGCCAAATCTTTTATGCACAACATAGGGAACTTGATAAGCAGGCATGGCTGAAATGCCACAGACCCTAGTGCATAGTGTACATCCATTAGGTTGACAGCACAAGAACTTCACTCTCTCATCTCCCACGCTTTTCCTCTGTTGTTACCAAATATACACATGGTGCACAGATACTCAGGCAGGCCAAACACCCACACATATAAAATTAAATTAAACATATAAAAAACATGGGGAAAGTACACAATCCTCAACACATCCATGTGCTCAAATCTTCTTTTGTTTTCCTGTCTCTGGAATGCAGAGTATGGGTAGAGAAATTGTTGACTAATTCTTCTTAATAGTATCCAGGATGATCTCTTCTTACGTTAGCTTTATCTTAAAAGGTAAATATGTGGATGCAGTACATTGCGCTTGCATGTGTACGTACATATATTTGTGTGTGTTCAGAAGTTTATGTGTGTGTTTAGAAGTGTGTGTGTGTGTGTGTGTATGTATGTATGTATGCATGTATGTATGTGCGTACATGGATGCAACCAACCCTCCCCTAAGAACACAGTCTTCTAATGAACAGAAACAGGAACGACTGAAGGAAAGAGTGTAATACCTGCTGAAGCAGGAGGAGCTGACCACCCACTAGCAAAAGCACTTGGCAGTAAAACAGCAGCATCCCTTTACTCAGTCCAAGATAAGGTCGCAGGCCAGGATTGGGGGAGCAGATGGAAGCCCTGTGAGTCCCCTCTACCTGTATCTCTGTCATCGTTAGGGTTACGGTCAACCGCACGACTCTCAGACATAGCCAGGGAAAGAACAATTCAAAGAATCATCTGCCTCATCAGAAGAAACTCCTGTTCAGAAAACAATGTTTCATCTTTAGTCTTTGTGGGGATCATATCCCCGTCTTCCTTTCTGGGGTCTATAGTCTATTCTGAATATCTTATCCCCTCCGCCCCTCCACACATATTCCAGCAGTAAACCCGAACCTAGCAATGGAAGGGTCAATTGCAGAGGACAGTGCGTCCTCCTGCCTTTCCCCCTTTCCCCCTCGGGAACATTATATTTAGAGGGATGTTTCTACTCTTGGGCGGTTTTGCATGCTTACTTGCTGATTACAGGCTCTCTGCAGTAGGCTTTGGCTTCCTGCAAAAACCTTTACAGAGGCTTGCTCTCATTATAAGACGATTTAGAGATCGAGCTTTTGAACCCACGAAGGATTCTGAACTCTAGGAATAATCAAAGCCTTCACGGCAGTGCTGTGTAGGCTCCACTAGAGGGCATGCATAGAGTTTCCCAGGTGCTCTCGTTCTCTATGTATCTTATCTAGGCCATGCATATATCTCCTCAAGTGTGACTGAGACATTGCTATACTGATTTTTTTTTTCTCCGAAAACAATGGTTTCTGAACCATTGGAGACATTTTATGTTTTTCATAACATTTCAACTTCTAATAGTTTTTAAAAACAGAAAAAAAAAATTCAGGACAGTTTCTCTCTGAACATTTTCCCTTAGGGGATGGAGGGACTAGCCTAGCTGAAAGGTAACGCTGGATAGTTTATAGAGCTGGAGAAGGCTCAACAGCTGGCATGGCAGGTCCCAAACAGGGCCGTGTTCCAGCTGCCTTCTTCCTCTAGGTGTTAAAACTGTCAGTATGATCTAGAACAGGACGAGAGCCTTCTGAAGATGGACTTGCTGCAGCCAAAGCACTATGTGCCAGGCAACTGAGCCACCCTTGGGCCCCATCTCTAGGAACTAGGGTATTAATGGGATGGGTTTCCTTCCTTAACTTTTACTTCTAATGGTGTGTAGGCCCTGGATTGGTCTAGCTTGTTAATCAGAGGGACTGTTTCTGGATCTGATTGCCTTTCCTTCTTTGAGAGCAGCATTTGAGGGAACTGAGGAGGCTGGGGGCTGTAGGAGACACCTTGAAGGCGTGACAGTCTTCACTCCAGGATCAGGTCCATCTCAGACAAAGCCACGTTCTTGTAGCTGTAAACTCACAAGTGCGGCAAACATCAACCTAACTGTTCATGATCCAGCCACAATAACCCCACCATCCCTGGAGCGAAGAGTTCATCAAAAAGGAGCTTGAGATACAGAGGACCCACCACAAATTACTAGGAACCCTGACATCTACCAGCAAATCATCATGGTGAGGGGCACACCGTTTAGAAACATACATTGATGAGGAAGAATTCCTCTGTCAGTTTACCGGGAAAGGTTTTTAGCAAGCTGATTGAATCCTTAGCCCTCCAGATGTGGTGGGAAATATGACAAGGAAGACCGCCTTAACATCTTGTTGCTACTCAGATAACACCCAAAAGCATAAGATTCTCTCTCCAGCGCTGAAACTGACGCTATGCCACGCATAAGCATTGCTGAAGATAATTCACTACAGCAAGAGAATATTGGTCAACTTAATTTTCTCCTGTTTTTTTTTTTTTTCCTCTTAGATTTGATTTTTTTGTGGTTATTTTTTTCATTTCTTTATAATTGTTTTGGAATTTTTTGGTTTTTTTGTTTAAGGTTCTTTTATACTTGCCATTATTCTAATAGATTGCTAAGAATATATTCTGTATATACTGACTGCCATTTTAAGTCCCTATTGATTAAACAGATGTACTTTTATGAATAAAAATGTGATTCCCAATCTTTCACCCTTAAGGCACTTCTTTAGCCAGGTCGGGTGTAACACACCTATAAAGCCTGAACTAACAGTCAGAAACAGGTCTCAGCAAGTTCACAGTCGTTTTTGGTACACAGCACAGTGAGTTCCCAACCATCAGGAATACGTGGAGCAATGGTGGCTTGCATGTGGTTGGCATGGCATACTCTATGGATGCACACTACATTATGGAAAGCTTTCCATACTGTATCCTTGAGATCATATATTTAACAACTTTATTTATCTGTGTGCCTCTTAGGAAGTGAGAACATTACTTAGGTAGGTATAAAATAAATCAGGAAACTCCTAGCCATCTGCCTCCCTCTGATTTTCTTGAAATATATCATCAGTGGTTACCACACCATTGACATAATGACCTCAGACAAATATTAGGACATGGATATTTTTTTAGGAGCTTTTATTTATATTTATGGCTATTTTGCAGGCTGAACGTCTGTGCACCACATGCATGCATTTCTCACACAGAGCAGAAAAGGGCATACATTCCACCTGGAATTCCAGGGAAAGACATTACTTAGCTGTCATATATATCCTCTGAGATAGCAACAAATGCTCTTAAAATGGAGAAGACATCTCTCCAGTCCCAGCATCTCACTTTTGTCCTCTTAGTCATGCGTGCCAAACAAAGAGAGAAATTTCTAGTCACCTATAGAGACAGGCGTGCTCATTGTCTCAGACTGCTACACACCCATGCAAGGCTCTTGTGAGTTCAGGATCCTGCTGTAGCATCTTTGATTGCCAGATTGGAACAGATTTGTCACCTCTCATCTCACATGACAATTCAGATTAGTGCTGTCTGATGAAATGCAGAATTAAGGAGACCTGCCTGGTGGTAAAACTAGGGTAAGGAAATGTTGATGATTCGGCTAAGCCATGTTGGGAGGATCCTTGCAACTATCTGGAGCGGATGGAGTGGATGGATGCCTCTGGAAGAGTATGTATCTGTGAAAGGCTAGGAAAGAAGAGAGATGTGTGATGCTCTTTAAAAAAAAATCACTTTACCTCTTGATCATAGCCCCCACTCTCCTCTCCTCCCAGTTTCAACCTCTCTTATCCCTTTCCCCATTGCCTCCCCACCTTCTCAGGGAACAGACCCCCTTGCATACCACCCTACTCTGGCACATCTATTCCCAGCAGGACTAGGCACATCTTCTCTCACTGAAGCCCAACCAGGAAGTAGGGAGTAGATCCAATGCCAGGGAATGAGAGCACCCCATTTCACTTGTTTGGGGAACCATAGTGACATCAAGCTGTACATTTACAACAAATGTGTAGGAGGTCTAGTTCCAGCTCCTACATGTTCCCTGGTTGGCGGACCAGGCTCTGTGAGCCCTTATGGTTCCAGGACAGTTGATTCTGTGGGTTTCCTTAGGGTGTCTTTGACCCCTCCATCTTGCTCACTTCTATCACACTCTTCTACAAGACTCCCAGGACTCTGCCTGATATTTGGCTGTGAGTCTCTGCATGTATCTCCATCAGTTGCTAGATGAGGCCTTCAGGAGACATATATCCTAGGCTCCTGTCTGCAAGCATATTAGAGTATTATTAATAGTGTTAGGAGCTGGCTCTGTCATATGGAATAGGTCTCAAGCTGGGGCTGTCAGTTTGGTTGTTCCCTCAGTCTCTGCTCCATGTTTATCCCTGCACATTTTGTAGGCAAGACAAATTTAGGGTTGAAGGTTTTGTGGGTGGACTGATGTCCCTCTCCCTCCTTTGGAAATTCTGCCTTGCTACAGGACGTGGTCATTTTGGTTTCTGTATCCTCTTCTGGCAGGAGTCTAAGTTAGGGTTACCTCCATAGACTAGCCTATTCCAGGCCTCAAAGTAATCAGCAGAGATGCCCCCCAATTCCATTCTCACTTGCAGGCGTCTCTCACCCCTTCTCTACATAACTGATTGTTTTCTCTGTCCAACCCCCTCCCCCAACACCTCCTCTCCTAACCAGTTTCCTCTATCCATTGACCACAGATGACTCTTTAGTTCCCCTTCTGAGTAAGATTTGTGCATCATTCCTTGGGAATTTCTTTCTTGTTTTTTATTTGTTTGCATCCTAAACGCTGCCCCCACTCTCAGTCCCTGGTCCCTCTCTCATCAAATCCCTCCCATACCCTTTCCCTTCTCCTCTAAGAGGATGAGATGTCCCCTGGGTATCCACCAAACCCTGGCACATCAAGTCTCTGCAGATTAAAACATCTTCTCCCACTGAGATCAGATAGGGCAGCTATGAAGCCTTAGCTGCCTATCTGCAACATGTGTGCTGGAGGATCTCGTTCCAGCCAATGCGTGCTCTTTGCTTAGTGGCTCAGATTCTGAGAGCTCCCAGGGGTTTATTGCCTCTGTTGGGCTTTCTGTGGGGTTCACATCTACTTCTGGGCCTTCAGTCCTTCCCCCAACTCTTTCATATTTGTTCCCAACCTCTGTCTAATGTTTGGATATGGGTATCTGCCTCTGTTTCACTATATTCAGAATCTATTAAATCTAATGCATCCACTTGTTTTTTCCTTGAGGTCTTTGATTCACTTAGACTGGAGTATTGTGCAGGGTGACAGATATGGCTCTATTTGCATTCTTCTATATGCTGACATCCAGTTAGACCAGCAACATTTGTTGAAAATTCTTTCTTTTATTCATTGTATGGCTTTGTATTTTTTGCAAAAATCAAATGTCCATAAATGTGTGGGGGTTATTCAAGGCATTTGATTCAATTTCATTAATCAACCTTTTTGTTCCTATACCAATACTATGCAATTTTTGTTACTATTGCTCTGTAGTATAGCTTGAGGTCAAAGATGGTAATACCTCTAGAAGTTCTTTTTCTCTTGCTCAGGATTGTTTTAGCTATTGTGGGTTATTTTTTCCATATTAATTTGAAAATTACACTTTCAATGTCTATAAAGAATTGTATGAATTTTGATGGGAATTGCATTAAATCTGCGGATTTCTTTTAGTAAAGTGGCTATTTTACTAGGTTAATGATACCAATTTCTGAGTATGGGAGATCTTTTCATCTTCTGAAAGTTTCCTCAACTTCTGTTTTTCTTGCCAAATATGTCTTTCAGATGCCTGGTTGGAGTTACATCAAGATATTTTATAATATTTATAACTATTGTAAAGGGTTTTATTTCTTTAATTTCATTCTCAGACCATTTTGTATAAAGGGGGGCCACTCATTTTTTAAGTTAATTCTGAATCTAGCCACTTTGCTGAAGGGGTTTATCAGCTGTAGTTCTCTGGCAGTATTTTTTGCAGTCAGTTATATAAACTAGCATATCATCTGCAGTGATACTGTTGTTCCTTTCCAGTTTTTAACATCTTGATTCCCCTTACTTGTCTTATTGCTCTAGCTAGAACTTCAAGTATTATACTGAGCAGACTGGGAGAGAGCAATCAGCCTTGTCGTGGTCCTGATTTTAGTGCAATTGCATTAAGTTTCACGCCATTTAATTTGAAGTTGGCTATTGGCTTCCTGTATATTGCTTTTATTATGTTTAGATATGTGCCTTGCATATGCGTTCCTTCTAAGACCTTTTTTACAAAATATTTTCATAACCGTCTTTATTCAACACAGCCCCGGGTATCATACCTGTAAAGCACCAGAGTGACATTTGCCAACAATTCTCAGATTCAGAAGTGAAATAAAGATCCCACAGTGCCAATGGCTGTCCTCAGACCTCCGGGATTCTTTTTTATTGATTTAAATTCTATTGCATTATGATCAGAAAAGATACATAATTTCAATTTATCTGAATGTATTAACATTTTAAAACATAATTTAAGTAAATAGAATTACATCACATTCTTCTGTCCCTTTTGTACCCCAACTCCTTCAAGAGACCCCCCTTCAATACCTACCATACATTTTGATTTTTTTATTTTATTTATTAAAATTTATAAAATATTATAACAATAAAAATGAGTATTATAAAAGTTGTTTGATATAAAACAACAATCAATTGAACAGTCTTATGTAGATGCTTGTCTACAGCAATACTGAAACTACGTTTTTCTCAATATAAATTTTAAATAACTCTAAACATTAACTGTATATTTTAAAATAATACATAACTACTAGTATTTTTAAATGAACATAAATAGATAAAGTCTTTTTGTTTCTTTGTTTGTTTTGTTTTGTTTTTAGTTGAGCTTTAAATCTTGGCTCTTACTGTGGTACAAGCCCAAAATAAGAACAATTTTTAGACATTGGAGTTCATTGTAATAAGGCTGTACCTCAATGACCCTCACATCACCAAAAGATTTTACCTCCATTGTAGTTAAGCTAAGAGTTTAAAGTTCTGCTGTACCAAGGAATAAATTGTAGGCATGATTTTTTTTTTTTTTGATACAAGTTTCCTGCTATGGTCAAAGCTATTTGACTTGAGTGATTGTCTTCATTCTCAGCCCCCAGGGAACAGGTTGCATTCATTTAAGAAATGGTGTGTGTATTAAGATGGTCTATCCATAAAGTCATTCACCAACTATTTCAATGAACAATGGTAAATAAAGAATGATAAAATGATCCTTACTTTTGGTGAGGAATAATATTTAGGTTGCTCCATAATTATGCTTTGAAAAATTGCATTTTTTCCAAAATCTATTTTTTAAATGCTTAAAAGGAACTAGAAAAAACCACATACTCAGTATTCATTGCAATATAAAACATCCCAGACACTGTAGATACTATACTGATGGTTCTGAATGAAAATTTAACATAGATATATACTGTGTTTCACTGTATCAGTTCTGGGTATGAAACTTAGCAAATTGATCTTAGAATACTGAATCGTGTGTGTGTGTGTGTGTGTGTGTGTGTGTGTGTGTGATTGTCTGTGTGTGTCTGTTTTGTGTAGTTTTTGGTACCCCACCTAAGCTCTAGGAATGGACTGTACTACTAGCCTCCACCCAGAGAATACTAGGTCAGTGGAAAAAAACCACAGACACACTCAGTTGTTCAATTTCAACTTGCCTATTGACACAATTGCTGGGTGCTACTTATCTCCCATCTGGAGAAGTGTCCCCTTCTCAATACTCATAGCTTGGCACCTCTCTATCTGCCCTCAACTTTAATTGCTCAGTTACCTTTTTTTCTCAGATCTACGTTTCCAAGTTTGCTTGGAAGGGAGCAGAAACTTGTGGACTCCTGGCTGGCCAGATGCAGCTCACATAGAGGGTACCATAGAAACTGCCCAGCATCTACTGTCTTCCCTTCTTTTCAGTGAGGAAGTTCAAGACTGGTAGCTAGATAAATGACATCGTATACTACGAAGAAGAAGGCAGAGACATTCTCCGGTATAATCCTTCATTGAAGTGGATCTGCTTGAGAGCAACGCTAATAATAGGCAATAGAAGAAAAACAAATGATCTTTTGTTCTGCATACTAGTTATACACGAATGACACATGAGCAGGGATTCCATAGGAACAGCTGCATTGCTTTTCATTGCCTTCCCAATCTCCATACAAATGCTTCAATGTAGAAATGACTCACTTACGTTCAAAGCACAATCAGTTTAGGTATTGCTAAAAACTCACTCAACAATTATACCAGAAGTGTTATCTGACACATGGTTCTAAGAAAAACCGTTTCATGAGAGAACGAAATTGAAATAGTTGTCTTCTACTTCTAGAAGTAGATTTACTTCTATTGAATTTTGCTCAGTATTTCTATGAGACTAAATTTTCCCTGCAAAAGCTATTGATTAAGAAAGGGCAAATAACTAATACACATCACAGTGTACTCTTCTGTAGATAAGAGGTTCTTGAAAGTTGGCAGCAACGGTACAACAAAATGGATATCGATTCTCCCTGAATGTTTACAGGAAAATATATAACCAGCTGGCTCATCATTTCAGGTGGTTGGTGGGCCCTGCGGTTCCTGTGGTGAAGTCTAGTTCCCAAGGTAATGTTAAAAAAAAGGTTAGTCCATTCATCCCTAACATTCCAGGGACTGTGATACAGGAAGTTACACTCCACACGATTAAAAGAGAAAGGAAGAGAAAGGAAAGTAGAAATCTACCCACAAACCCTTTATCTACAATGGTGTACCATCTGCAAGATATGTTATTGCAATTGTGTAACAAAGCTTGTGGAAATAGACAGCTGATATGTCACTTGACTTAAGGCCCACTCCACGAGATCGAAGCCATACACTATACTGTTTAGAATTGCCAAGGACCTGAAGAACCTGAATGTCACAGGATTTTCCCTATCCAATTACATTAGGGCAGAGGAGGCCTGTGATTGGACAGGGAAAAGGGAGGCAGAGCTAAGAGTTGGAGAGACAGGGAGTGTCTCAGGGTAGGAGGAGAAGGGAGATGGCAGCAGACATGAACACGCATGGTGCTTACCACCCACAAGTAGTTGTGATATCATAAGGTTATAATGATCGGGATAAAGCTTTTATCGTTATCAATTGGTTCTGAAATTATTCTATTGGCCTCTTGTAAATTGTGATATTATTGATACATAAATTTGATTGGTTAACAAGCTTTAAGAGTCTTGATTTTATTGGGTTACTGGGTCTTGTGCTATGCAACCACAAGGTTGACAGTTCCATTTAGATCCTGGAATGTGGGATTACCGACTCCATGGGCTGATGGCTGAGGAAGGACTAGCTGCTGCAAGGACAAGAGAACAAGAACTGGAAATGCAGTGATCAGGCGCAGCAGGCACTAGCTTGGGAATGAGCTGGTTCGACTTTTAATATTTCCTGCAATACTTGAGGATAGATACTCCAGGGTCATAGGATAAAACAAAATACTACTGGACTAAGAAACAAAGCATATAGTGATAACATGATTCTTTTTTTTTTTTAAATTAGGTATTTTCTTTATTTACATGTACATTTTCCCTTTCCCATCTTCCCCTCCAAAACAAACAAACAAACAAACAAACAAAAACAAGAACAAACCCCTTTTGCCTCCCCCTTCCCCATGCCTGCCACCCCACCCTCTCCCACTTATTGGCCCTACACTGGGGCACAAAACCTTCCCAAGGCCGAGGTCCTTTACTCCTATTGATGATCAAATTTGCAATCCTCTACTATATACCTGCTTCCAGTACATTCAATCCCACCCTGTATAGTCCTTGATTGGTGGTTGGGTCCCTGGGAGCTCTGAGGGTACTAGTTAGTAATTGTTGTACATGATTCTTAATGGCATTTTGTACTTATAGATGAGTAGATTGTTCAGATATCAGATGAGCTTCCTGCTGAAACAGATGGTTAAACATATAAAGACCCACAGCCACATATTATGCAGAGAGTGATAGGTCTTGGAACATTCGACCTAAAATAGTAGGTCTCCATAAAATCCTTCCCCTCAGAGGTCAGGTAAACTTATAGATGTGGAAGAAGGAAGTATATGAGAGTCAGAGGGGATAAAGGACACCAAGAAAATGAGGGCTTCTAAAGCAACATGAACAAAGTTCATATGAACCCATAGAGACTGAAGCTGTATTTACAGGATGTGCATGCATCTGCAACAGGTACTCTGTGATAATATTATGGGTTCCAGTTCAGTATTTTCATGGTATTCCTGGGGGTGCTAATGTATGGGTCTCTGATTCTTGTGCCTTCTCTTGAGATCTTTTCCTTCTGTTGGTTTGTCTTGTCCAATTCTGATATGATAGTTTTTTTCTCATACTTTATTTTGTTTTAGTTTTTAAAATATATAAATGAATAAATTAATTAATTAATAAATACGTGAATGAGTGAAAATTAGCTAGTTGTGGGAAAGTTACCAAGTGAACTATCATTTAAGTGTGCTAGGAGAGAAAAATCATTTTTTTTTCCAATGGAGTTACACTGGGTATATATCAAGGACTGCATGACAAACCACATGTTTAGCAGTATCAGACCAACATATAATATATTACAAGTCTTTTTTATCTGTATACAGGTTGGTAGGTTTGTGATTTACCCTTGTTTTCTTTTGGGGTAGCATTTTATTTTGTTTTCTGGGTTTGGGTTTTTGCTTTATAGGGTTCAATATGGGTTTGGGTGAAGGAATTTAACATTGGGTGGTAAGGGAGAAGGAAGGATGCAGAAGGACCCAGTAAGTGGCAAGAATATGATAAAACATATTTAAACTTTATAATGTTTAAAATAATAAAACATGTTTCTTTTAAATATGAGGCCCAAGATCACAATGTGCAGAGAGTAATAAATCTCTGGAGAACTTGTTCCAACTGAGATGCCTTTTTTTATATAATTTACTTTACATCCTGATTGTTGCCTCACAGAACATTTCTTTAAGTGTTTCTTGGCCACTAGAAATTCTCATGCTAAGAATTTTCTGTTTAGGTCTGTATCCCATTTTTGAATTGGGTTATTTGGGTTGTTGGTGTCTAACTTTTTGGGGTTTTTCTTTTTTACATATTTTGGACATTAACCCACTATCAGATATAGGGTTAATGAAGATCTTTTCCCAATCTCTAGGCTGTCATTTTGTCCGATTGACAGTGTCCTTTACCTTACAAAAGCTTTCTTCACAGAGATTCCTGATCAAAGCATTAGAACCATCCTCTAAATCTCACCTTTTTTGTTCAATTAAAAAGAAAAACTCTTCTCTCATACATAAATTCAAGAAAACCATAACACTCACCTAAATTACAAAGCATGATATACCATTAACTTCCAATCCATTATAGTTGTCAGTTAGATAAAGTATTCTATCATCATTCATAACTTAAAGAGCTAAAATTCTATCCCTGAATTATGTTTAGAATTTAGCCTATAACCATCTGAAAACCATGTCTTCCACTTTATAGCCTCTCTCTCAAAGCTAAACAGCTTGAGTTTGATTATGATACTATAACTAGTTGTCAACCCTATTGGAAATCCGTGTACAAATTAATTATTTCCTGAGAAGAGAGGAAGCATGAAACATAGCTTTTAAAACTTAAACAATCATAGAAACAGCTGACTAACTGGACAGACCCTAATTTCTTATAATGTTGGAGCATCTGTCTTCAGCCTTCTTGACCAGAACTGTCTGGCAGACCTTTTGTGAACCAGGAAACATGAAGGACTGGATTACCAGCTTAGTATTTGACTATTCCACCTCTGATTGTCCTTTTTGGACAGTATATTGTCTGCAGCTGATATAAGCAATTTCTGTCTAGTGGCTACCTTGCCACAATAAGCAACCTTGGCTAGAGGTAAAGACGCTCGATTCTTCTTTGAAGTACAATGGGGAAGCTGTCAGGAGCAGACCTGTCTAATGTCTCATTCTATGGTTTTCTGATGTTTTTGCAGACTTTCTAAAGTAAAGTATCTCTTAACTGTTAAACTTTAACTAATCATTGCCATTTCTATTTGAGTAAACTGAAAATACTTTATTATCATTAAATCAGAATTTAACATAGCCATGAACTTGCTATCTGACTCTTAACTTGTGTTACTTCATCATTTAAAACAGTTTGTAAAGCAACTATTAGAAGGATTGAGTCAAAGCCTTATATTAAGTTGCATAGGTGCAATGCCTATCTAAGAGTAATAATGTTAATTTCAAATTTTGTATCATATACAGATTTATCACAATGAAAACCTTAATTCTATATCAATATATAATTTCTGTTATGAAATTTGAATTTCAATTTTGCATCAATTCAAAGATTTTTATAAAAGTAAGATTACGGCTATACAACACTTCGTTAGAGAATAAAACTCAGTAATCAATCCCATCTATTTCCTCCCTGTTCAAAATTAAGAACATTTCCAAATTATACCTTAAATTGACAGTCTATAATTTATAAAATAACAATTACCATGCCAGGCAGTGGTGGCACACACCTTTAATCCCAGCACTTGGAGGCAGAGACAGGCAGATTTCTGAGTTCGAGGCCAGCCTGGTCTACAGAGTGAGTTCCAGGACAGCCAGGGCTACACGGAGAAACCCTATCTCGAAAAACCAAAACAAAACAAAAAAGCACACACAAAACCCAAAAAAACGAGCAAACAAACAAAAAATCAATTACCAGGCAAACTCAGGAAATTGGGCTGACAATTCTCCACAGTTTCTTCCTGCTGATTAAGGTGATGAGAAATTCTCTAAAGTGGTGGGGAAGGATAGGAAAATTAATAAGAAAGCTAGCTTTCGCATCTGTTATTCAGTCTCTGCCTATTAGGAGGGTTCAGAGCTTGACTGAAGTACTGACCTGATCCATCTGAAAGGTTGGATGCAGTGAGGTCACCTGGAATCAGCAGCAATCCTAAAGGTGTTCTGGAAGCGAGTCTCTGGTCAGCATCAGGAAGCAGGGTGCTGGAACAGCAGGTCAGTTCCACATCCCAGGGGATGAATCTTGTTAAAGCTGTACATTCTGTTATATATGAATCTCACAATCAAAATTTTAGTACCATTAAGTTATTCGTACGGATTGTGCAGGGTGCACAGATTGGTTAAGGACGAGATTCTGCTCCTTGTTTGAACACATGAAAGACAGGTGTCTTTTAGTGAGTTAATTTTATCCATAGCCAGTTGTAGTAAGTCTTCATTCACACCATGTAAAGAATGGCATGGTGAATCTTTACCTGCCCTATTTGATTATCTCAAACTTTTCTAGTTCTTCATGGGGCCTTACCTGTTGTATCTGATCCATATGATTCTGGATAGGGCCCAAAGCCTTCTCGTCTTTCCTGTCAACACAAACACAGAGCCTTTCTCCCCAAATATCATATCCTTGGCCCAGTATCTGGAAATAATAAAGCGTTTAGCTTGACCTCTCTCCCGGAAGAATTTCAATATAACAACCAAACTAACACTCACACTCATTTTGATAGTTAGAACAGTTCAAGGCAAATGAAGCAATCTAAATAAATATTAACCAATGAGACAATGCTTCTGTGTCCCTGTCCTGACCTTCATGAGATCAAGACCTAAATTAGGTGTATAACGTAAACTTAAATTCCCTTCTATTTACTGGATAAACCCATTTTCAGGCTCTCTCTTTATATAATTCTCAAGGCCTAAATTTCTATTGTCTGAGATAGGCGAGGCTTCCTTACCCCTTTGCCTTTGATCTAATTTTTTTAAGATCGAATGCCTCAACATTTCTATTTCTCTATATTTTATTTTAGTTAAATTCCCTTCTGCTTACTGTATCACTCTCCCTCAAGTTCTCTCTTCTGTGGTTCTTATATTTAAGAACATTTAAACAATTACTATTTTACTCGCTATTATCCTTAAAAACAGTTAAATCAAAATTTAAAAATCTGTCCTTTGATATCTTTCTGACTGGAAACAGGCAGCTTTACTGTTGGTTTCTCCCTGCCTCCCTCCTATGATTTATGACACCATCCAGCCTATCTGTACAAGCCTTTTGGAAACTATGTAATATTTAAAAATAAGCGTCCTATTTAAAACAAGCAGTTTGGATACAAGTGGGTAGCTATGCATGTGATTACAAGATGAGAAGTGCTGGGTGGACAGCCACGAAGTCCGGGACACTTATGGGACATTGAGACCAGCCAGAGAGAGGACACTGACATTCACAGTCTCTGGCCACGAGATCACCTCTGAGTCAGGTCAGATAGTTCTGGGATCCACTTTTCCTCCTGCATGTACCTTGGGAAGCACATTGATTGCATTTCTTCTTACTTTGACAAGTTACCTGACAAAGCAATTTAAAGGAGGGAGGATTCATCTTTCTTTGTACAGCTTGCTATGATACAGATTAGTGTAGATGGGATGACATGGCCGCAGGGAGCCCTGTGGAAAGCAAGCACCAAGACTCCTGTCCTCCAGCACATAGTTGGGATTATTCATTTCTCTGCAGAACAGACAGAAGAGGTAGGGGGAGAGAGAGGAAGAAGGTAATCCACTTCCTCCATCTTGGTCCCACCTCCCAATGATTCCTTAACCTCCCACAATAGCATCAGCAACTGGGTTCCAGCTGTCCAAACATGTAAGTTTATAAAGACAGTATTTTATACTGAAGCCATAACATAGAGCTTGAGAAGAGCCAGTCTATTTCTCTGCCCCGCTGCTATGGGTATTGACCATGTGTGATGATCAATTGCTAGGATCTAGAATCATGGAGAAGACAAGCTCTGGGTATATGGGAGTTGCTATATTGGGCTTAATGAGGAATGACTACACACTCCAAATGGTGAAAGCGTCATTCTACTGTCAGGTGTCCAGAATAAACAATAATGAAAAGGCAAATTGAATATCAACATCCCCTTTCTCTGATTCCTGACAGCAGATACATTATGAGGGGCTGCCTCACGATTCTGTGGCCATACTTTCTTGACCATGGACTGTACCCTCAAACTGTGAGCCAAAATAAACCCTTAATTCCTTTAGTTGCTTTGATTAGATATTTTATTTTATCAACCAGAAGTATCACTAACACATGTACCATGGAACTTGTTTTGATCCACACTTTGAAAGTAGAAGGAAATAGGTGACAGTCATTTTCAAATTGGCAAGGGATCAAAATGACTTGTGTCATCACCTTGAAAGCTTACATTGGGAAAGATGTTACTCTCAGAAAGATGAGAGAGCTGAAGGCTCCTGAATGCATGAAGAAGCTTGAAGCCAAGCCCAGTTGATCTATAGCTAAAGGCCGAGCTACTGCCTGCACACAGCCAAATCATTGTCCATCAGTAATGTCACAAGAAAACATAAACTTGCAAACATATCAAGTGTGACTGGAGCTTGTATGAACATTTTACCTCCTAGTGAGCAACACTGAAACCCTGAGATGATGACTGAGTTTGTCTCAGGAATGGTCTAGGACTCACAATTTCTAAGACAATCCCCAGGTTATTGGAACATACAGATAATTTGGGGAACTACTGCTCTATACTTTAAGGAGGATGCAGTAAAATGAGAGAGGTAAACACAGGCTCGACAAAGCCTGAAGTGTCCAGCCAAAGAGCCAAGCTCTATGATGAAAGTTACAAGAGAATTATGAAGGGTTTTAAGGAAATTTAGGTTGTGTTGTAAAAGGTCCATGCAGGGATTTACAGGTATCTATAAGCCAGGGAACAATGTCCTGACCCTGGTTTTCATTTGTCTGAGTAATATAGATTGCACCTGGTCAGTTTTCTTTTCCAGAATTTATGCCCAGATGCCCAAAGCTCATTCACCTCCAAGTGACTCAACCATTTCTAATAACTGTATCTGCAGAGAAGAACAAAATGCCAATCTTTCCCTGCATTTCTATAGCTAGTGACAGAATCTAAGACCCATCCATCACCTCTTGCTTGAAAAATGACATCACTATTAGTGGTCCTCTACTGACATTAAGTTTCTATCCTGCTGGTGAGCCAGCTCCTGGTACCTATAGAACCAATCAACTCTCTTAGTCTTAGGACCCTCCTATTTTAGCCCACACATGTCATTCCAGTGTCTATTGTGATCATATGTCTTTTTAATGGTCACTGCACACCTTCAAGGACAGTAACATGGGCCTGACAACTGCCGCAGGCTGGCCAATCTGGGCCTCCCTCAACCTGAGGGAGAAACGGGGTCCTAGTCAGGTCGACGAGGCGTAGGCGAAGAAATGATGGCAGAGGCGACACATGAAGTACAGGATCTGAATGTATTTCTTAAAAATGGCATCAGACTTTTACAGTTATTGTAAAAGAGAAATGATAAATCTGGCGGCTTAGTAATTAAGGTACATCTGAGGCCACCTGAAACACACTGAGTCTAAAGCAGCAGCCACCTTCTCTGGATAGGCGCTGCATCCCCCAGGCCCAAAGTGCTTGGGCCTGGGGGACTGCGGGTGGCATAAATCTAAGTCCTAGTTCATCCAAGTTCCAGTGCGAGTCCAAGAGAGAGCACAAGTCCAAGAGAAGGCACACAGTGAAGACCAGGCTTATATGGTATACAGGAAACAGGGCAAATGACAAGAGTCACGTAGATGGGCGGGGGTCAAAAGGATCAGAATGTAGGACTGAAGTCACGTAGGCAAGTGACGTAGGCAAGTGACTGCTACACAAGGTCGGTAGGTAGGATCACGTAGCCAGGTGTGAAGCAGTTGGAAGAGAGCAATGGTGCCCTCCCTGCTGGGGCTAATTTGGTATTCCTATACTAATTCTCTGCTTCTGCTGAAGGCAAGACTAGGATAGTCTGATCTGGCATTTCCTGTTAATTCTCTGGGTCTCCCTGGCTGGAGGTACGCACCTGGAAGTTCTGACCTAACCATTCTAGCTAATGGCCTTGAGTTTCTAGTATGTAAACAGTTCTGACTATTGTGAGACTGCCCTAAGGAATGAGGAATGAGCTTGACCTCTGTTGCTAACACTAAAGGGCAGAACTTGTCTGACAGGCAGACTCTTTGAGAGAAATTCCATAGCTTGGAATTAAATTAGGATATATTGGAAACATCGTGCTGGCCAGGAAACAATGCCCAATCTTAGCTATAAATGAATCATTTCTTGGGGTACCTTTATGCTTCAATATGAGGATGTGCTGACGATTGGAAAGACTGATCTGGAACACGTCTATGTTAGGAGATGCCAGCAGCTACCTTGAATAGCCAGGAGGCACGGGTACCCCTTTGGGTCCTTATTGCCTCTTGCCCTTGATCAGGTTTTTAAGCCCGATACTGCAGACGTGACTGGCGTAGACGAGTGTGCGTGGCAGACAACACCTCAGTTTTCTCCCTCATTTTTTTCTTTATGTCTCTACCAAGAATATTCTCCTAGTATTTTCACTGTGAAGCCATACTACAGCTCATAACCTATACAGGGGCCTCCTTTCCAAAACATGCCCAGAAACGCACAGCTTCAGAATGAGGAGCGATGACTGACTTTGTCATCACAACCCCACATCATGTCCCTTGTTCCCCCATTGTTTTCTACAGAGGATATTGATGCCTGCAGTCTTTCAGTCTGTGTTGGCACCTATTGTCTGGGAACCCAGGTCTCCTATCTCCTTCAGCATCCCTAATAGTAGCAGTGCTAGCATGCAGAGGAAGAAAGGTAAATGCCTGGGTTTATGGATGAATAAGAAATTTAGAACTGGCTCTATGCTCAGGAGTGAGTCTTTTCCTAGCATTTTCTCTTCCTTCACCAAATCCTCTAGTGTGTTTCGCCTTTAGTTTCCCTTAGTGCTCCAAGAAAATATCTCTTAGAACGCTTTTACCCTCCCTTATAAGAACAAGGGTTGGACCATTGGCAGTCCTCTGCTCCACAGGTCCAAGGGCCCTTAAGAGGTCACATGCTTTATCGTGCTTTTGGCTGTGACTTTTCCTAGGCTCCTTACTTATGGTGACTGTCACAGAGCAGGCCTGTTTCCTGGGATATGTCTGAAAAGCTACTAACTCCTGCAGGGCAGGGAACTGGAGCCAATCATCCATACTGCTGGGTCATTCCAGGCCAGTACGTGGGTCTTTTGTTTTCTGACTTGAAGGCTGGGCCTGACCCTTTGCTAAGCACAAGCACAGAATGCGGAAGTGTGGGAAAGATATAGCAAAGAAGAATATGATTGTTTATCTAACTTGTTCCTGAAAGTTTCGCTACTTAGTGGGGTGTTGGGGAAGCACAGATTGGGAAGTATGAAGGGTGAAGGAAAAGAACAAAGAGCTCTTGTGTAAGCTAACACCAGAGACTAGAGGGCACAAAGGTCCTGAGACTGAAGCATATTTATTATGTCCTAGGATACAAAGAATCCAGTGTAGGTGGAGTTGACTGGGCAAGCTGAGGTTAGGGAAGTAGGGAGAACAAGATTCAATGAAAGCGGTGGTAACAATTATGCAATTATGGCTTTTATATTGGACCGTTTTACCCATTGTTCTTTATTAAAGACCTTCCCACTGCTTTGGAGACCACAGTCACCCCCATCCTCCTCAGCATACTTTAGTCTGTCTTGTTTTCACTAGTTCTCTAGAATCCCATACAGCAGGCCCTCAGTAGCTACTTCTCAACTACCTTGGTCAGAATTCTGTCCTAGTTAGGGTTTCTATTGATGCGATAAAACACCATGCCCAAAGCAACTTTAGAAGGAAAGGGCTAACAGCTCACACCCAAAGCAGAAAGGGTAGAACTAAGGCCGAGCAGGAACCTGGATGAAGGCGCAGAGGCAGAGGTCATGGAATGGTGCTTCTATTTGCCTTGCTCCTCAAGACTTGTTCAGTCTGCTTTCTTATAGAACCTAGGGCCACCAGCCCAGGGATGGAACCACTCACAAGGGGCTGAGCTCTCCCCCATAAATCACTAATTTAGAAAATGCCCTACAGGCTTGCTTACACCCATTGTATAGAGGCATTTTCTCAAGTGACCCTCCCTCCTCTCTGATGACTCTAGCTTGTGTTAAGTTGACAAAAAACTAGTGACAAGTCATTCGATTGGGGTGAGATTGGGGAACCTCAGTGTGGTTTCCCAAATGTTTTTTTGATGGCTAAGAGAACAAACATTTTGTCATGCATTTATTGGCTAATTTAGTTTGTTTCATAACTCTGTGCCATTTATTGGTGGCATTATTTTGGGCGCTTAAATTTTTGTGTTCTTTATATACTCTACCTATGATCCCTCTCTCAGATGGATCTGCATCTAGCAAAGATTTTCTTCTCTTCTGCAATCACATGTAGAAGTTTTAGAAAAGAATAGCATCCCTACTCCTGCTACTCTGTAGGGTTATGATCCACAAGATGGAGATAATTTTCTCTCTGTGTTCTCTGGTTAACTGGCTTTTCCATGTACCACTGGCTTCTAGTCATGCACGTCAAGAAATTTGAAATCAGACTCTACCCAGAGCCCTGTCAGTCTACACTCAGAACTGAAAGCCTGAATCCTTTGAAGCCAATTTTGAAGAGCTACAGTGCTACATATAAAGACTATTTGGGCTCTTACTTTCATTTTGTATGTATGTATGTATGATTTAACAGATATTTATAAAACATTTCATTCTATTTTTTATTAGACTTTTTTTTATTTACATGTCAAATGATATCTCCTCTCCCAGTTTCCCCTCTGAAAAAAAGAGGAAAAAAAAAAAAAAAACGAAAGGAAAAAAAAAACCTGTTCTCTTCTTCCCCTCCCCCTGCTCACCAACCCACCCTCTCCCACTTCTTGACCCTGGCATTCCCCTGCACTGGGGCATAGAACCTTCACAGGACCAAGGGCTTCTTCTCCCATTGATGACTGACTAGGCCATTCTCTGCTATACCTATGCTGCTGGAGTCATTAGTCCCACTATGTGTGTTCTTTGGTTGGTGGTTTAGTCCCTGGGAACTCTGAGGGAACTAGTTAGTTCATATTGTTGTTCGTCCTATGGGGCTGCAAACCCTTCAGCTCCTTGGGTCCTTTCTCTAGCTCCTTCATTGGGGACCCTGTACTCAGTCCAATGGATGGCTGTGAGCCTCTACTTCTGTATTATTTAGCCACTGTCAGAGCCTTCCAGGAGACAACTATATCAGGCTCCTGTCAGCCAGCACTTGTCGATATCCACAATAGTGTCTGGATTTGATGATTGAATATGGGAAGGATTCCCAGGAGGCACAGTCTCTGGATTGTCCTTCCTTCAGTCTCTGCTCCATAGTTTGTCTCTGTAAATCCTTCCATGGGCAAAACATTTCATTCTAAAACGAAAGAATATCTCTTCTTCTTAGCACCTGATGCTGCCTTCTCCAAAACTAACCATATATTTGGTCACAAAACAGGTCTCAACAGATAAAAGAGGATTGAAATAATCCCATGCATCCTCTCAGCAATGGTGACCAGTTATACCGCTCCTGGAGTGGGTGAGTGGGGGAAACACCCTCATAGAAACAGGGGAGGGGGTATGGAATAGGGAGCTCCATTGGGGGGGTAGGCAGGAAAGGGGACAAAATTTGAAATGCAAGTAAAGAAAATATCCAAGAAAAAAAAGAAAAAAAAAACAGAGAATAAACTAAACAAAAGGACAGGCTATGAACTATCAAGGACTGCCCCCAGTGACATCCTTCTTCCACCAGGTCTGTACCATTTCCTCAAAGAGCACTACCACATGGGGACTAAGTGTTCAAATACTTCAGCCCATGGGGGAGATTCACATTCAAACCACCACACTGTGATGAAGAGAAGTCATCTGCATTTATCTTTCCCCAGGTTGTAGATGCAGAGTGTGATGGCTCATTTCCTTGGTCAAATTTATTAAACCGAGAAGTGCCTAGGGCACTGAGGCATGCCTGTGGTTGTGCCTGTGAGGACATGTCTAGAGAAGGTTAACTAAAGGTATGTTTCATCTTCAATTTGGGCAGCAGCATCCCATGGGCTGGGGTCCTTGACCCAAAAGCAAAGGGAAAAAAGAAAAAGCTAGTTGAGCACGTTATTTCTGCATCATTGCTTCCTTACCTGCAACGAGGTGAGCAGGCCACCTCATGTCCATGCTGCCATGCCACCTTCCATGATGGACTATATACCCTAAAACTGTGAGCACAAACAGATCCTTCCTCCCTTGAGTAGTATGTCATTATTGGGGCACAGCGCCAAGAAAAATGCCCAACTCACAAGGAGAGTATTGTTTCTAATAATAATAAATTGAACATTCAATGGAATGTAGACTCAAACTGTTCAATCCTCACGACCCAGATTCCTCTACCTATGTTCTCACACTTTGGAATAAGGCACATATACGAAGGGAAAAGTTGGAAGCCTAGTCATTCAATAAGCGTTTGCAGAACACTTACTCTGTGTCAGGCATTTTATAAGTACTGGGGTTGTCATGGAGAAAAGACCGAAGCAGGAGATGGAGACATGTAGTACTGTAGAATAACACACATGTGTGGTTCAGTGCTCTGCCTTTCCTGATACTTCCTAGAGAGGCTCTTCCCACAGGGTAACAATTTTTAAACATGGAAATTGAAATGGATGGTATCTTAGTCAGGGTTTCTATTCCTGCACAAACATTATGACCATGAAGCAAGTTGGTGGGGGAAAGGGTTTATTCAGCTTACTTCCACATGGCTGTTGATCACCAGAGGAAGTCAGGACTGGAGCTCAAGCAGGTCAGGAAGCAGGAGCTGATGCAGAGGCCATGGAGGAATGTTCCTTACTGGCTTGCTTCCCCTAGCTTGCTCAGCCTGCTTTCTTATAGAACCCAAGACTTCCAACCCAGGGATGGCACCACCCACAAGGGGCCCTACCCCCTTGATCACTAATTGAGAAAATGCCCCACCACTGGATCTCATGGAGGCACTTCCCCAACTGAAGCTCCCTTCTCTGTGATAACACCAGCCTGTGTCAAGTTGACATACAAAACCAGCCTCTACAGATGGCTTATGGTACTATGTACACACATACCATTATTTTCATTCAAAAAGCCACTCAAGAAATACTCATTAGACACCTAGAATTTGTGAGACTTTGGGGTTTGTTTGGGGTTAGAGGAAAAATAGTCTTGATTATATATAAAGGGAAACCATAAATGGGCACTACACAGGATTTCCCTGAGTTCTTTCTCCCCCATATTTATATGTATCTTATTAGTCAAGGTTAGATTCTATTCCTGGATGACCCTTGTTATGCACATAGGAGATGAAACATGTAGGGTCACCCTTTGCCTCCTTGTTCTATCTAGTCTTGAAAGTACTTCATTCTTCCTGCAAAACTCTTCTGTCTTAGGATTCCTATTGCTGGGACCGAAACAGGAGTCAGGAGCAAAGAGTTCATCCAGCTTACACTTCCACAGCACCGTTCATCATTGAAGGAAGTCAGGACAGGAACTTAAACAGGGTAGGAACCTAGAGTGAGAAGCTGACGGAGACACCACAGAGGAGGGCAGCTTCCTGGGTTGCTTCCCTTCCCGTCTGCTGCTTTTCTCAGTCTGCTTCCTTATAGAATCCCGGGACCACTGGCCCAGGGATGGGCCTACCCACAATGGGTTGGGCCCTCTCACGTCAATCACCAATTAAGAAAACGCCTTACAGCTGGGTCTTATGGAGGCATTTTCTGAACTGAAGTTTCCTCCTTTTAGATAATTCTAGCTTGAATCAAGTTGACATAAGACTAGCCTGCACATCTCTCTTTTGATCAAGCTCTCTATGATGCTGCCTGTTGGAGCCCTTGGAGGGGAAGAAAAGAGACATGAAATGCCCCTTACCCTCATTTCCCCCAGCTTCAGCAAAAACCTCTTCATATTCTTAAACTTAGTAGTAGCCAGGGAGACTCAGAAGTTCAAGAGTCAGAAGCTCGGGGCATGACTACAGCATGGGGCTGTGGACATGTTCATCCCTTTCTGAATCTCTTTCCTATCTGAGGAATCTGTTCATATCACTATGCTATGCATCTTACATTTCCTGAGAGACTTGGCCCTTCCTTCTTCTCCTCTCCCATGCTGTCTGGCCTGTCTTCCTCTCAAATACCCTTTCTCTCAAATACCTCATCCATCTCCTTCTGGACCCCCATCTATGTCTCCAGAAATCACAAATATCACTTCCTACCCTTATAGGCAGTCTTATCCACCCCCTGGGACTCCTAAGCTTCTTTACTGGCTTAGGGAGTGGGAGTAGAAGCAAGGTCCCCATCCAACCTCAGCTCAAACAAATATTTCCATCAATGGGCAGTGGAACACTTTAGAAAATATCTACAGAGATAGCTTCATGTGCAGGTAATAAGCGAGATGCAGAAGCCTTGCAGAGATCGATACTAATTCTCTGCTTGCCGTTCCCCCTGGAGACTTCACATAGCATTCCACCCTGTCTGAGGATTCTGAAAAAAGTCTAGTCAGGCCCCACCTTGGCAGAAACCCCCCTCCCCTTGCTCTGCTCTCTTCCTGTGTTGTGACAGATGCTACTTGAGTACCCTTGGTACCTAGTTCTCAAAGAAGAAAACAGAACACCCATTTCTGGGTAATTGTAGAGCAACTGAAAGGCTCTGTGTGATAAACAATAGACTATTTTAATAATAACCAATCACCATATGTTATAGAGTATCATTTGGCATTTGATGATCTACTGGGATCTTGCCTGCTCCTTTCCATATGAAGCATTTCGTGGAGGCTTACACCTTTACCAACAAAAGTTGTGTCATTTTCCAATCAGAGCACTATTTTTAAGAAAGTGTTAGGGCAAGTTTGCAGAGGTAGTGTAAAGCATATCACACCAACCCAAAATTAGCATTCTGCAAAGCATCTCACCTGACAGTTCTGCTGCTCCCAAATGCTCAGCAGGTTTGTTTCATGATATGCATTAGCCTTTTAGCATCATTAGAAGGGGCAACCCTGGAGGCCAGCTTTTCCAAGAGAAATGCTATTAACCCTAGTCTCCCTCTATGGCTGCCTATTCTGCCTGCTGCTTGGATGCATCTATGCTGCCTACTGACCTTGAAACCATGGACTGAGAATCCTGATGCAAATTTTGTCCTGGATGCAAGAGCAGACTTTGCCCCAGTCCATGGTGAGTCTTCAGTCGTCCAGGACAGATGTCCCATCAGACTGTTAGATCTGTTCAGCCCATTATCCTAGCATAAGATTCCTTCTTGCTATCTTTCTTCACTTTGTATGTGTTTATTTGTATGATGGCTCAAATGAGATGCCCCCCTCATAGCCTTGTGCATTTAAATACTTGATCTTTAGTTGATGACTGTTTGGGGACAGTTAGAAGGTGTGTCCTTACTGGAGGAAGTGTATAACTGGGGGAAGACTTTAAGGTCTCAAAAGATGGAGCCACTACAAGTCTCTACTTCCTATGTGTGGATCAAGATCTGAGCTCTCATTTGATGTTCCAGCACTACACCTGCCCCCCTGCCCCTGCTTCCATGATCCCAATTATAATCTCTATGCTTTCTTATCTCTTTAAAACTATACGCACAAATCAAACTCTTCCTTCAATGTGCTGCCTGGCTTGTGGTGTTTTATCAGAGCAATAGAGAAATAGCTAAGACAGTGTGTGTGTGTGTGTGTCTGTCTGTGTGTGTGTGTGTGTGTGTGTGTGTGTTTATATTCATGCATGTATGTGGGCAGGTGCATGTACACACGTGTGCCTTTGCACCCGGAGGCCAGAGTGTGGCATCAGGTGTCTTCCTCAGTCTTGGTTCCCCTTACGTTTTGAGGAATAGTCTCCCACTGAACCTGAAGCTCATTGGCTCCACTATGCTGGCTAACCAGTAGGCCTCAAGAATTTTCCTGTCTCCACTTGTTGGATGTATGCTATGCACGTTGTGCCCTACACAACTTTTGCTTGTGTACTAGGGATGTAAGAGTTGTGGAGCAGGCACTTCACAAACTGAGACATCTCCTTCGCCCATTCCTTGAACACAGCCTGCCAAGTGAACAGACATATCAGCCACGGGTCTAGTAACCATCTCCATCATATCTATTGTTTTGTGGGATTTTTTTTTTGAGATTTTTACTTGTATTTATATATATATGTGGATTTTTGCCCGCATGTATGTCTGTGTATCACACCTGTGCCTGGCGCCTGTGAAGGTCAGGATGGTGGCATTGGATCTTCTGGAACTGGAGTCACAGACAGTTGTGACCAACTGTATGGTGTTGGTAATAAAAAGTGCGTCCTCTGGAAGAGGAGCTAGTGTTCTTAACTGCTGAGACATATCTCGGCTTCAATTTTCTTTATGTGATTAACTCCATGCAGAAGATTAACCATTAACCCTTTCTTCCCCCAAAAGACTTCTGGAGTCCTCATGAAAGTGTTCCATCTCTTTCTCTCTTCCATGCTCCTTCCCCTTGCACACATAATTATGATCAACCTCTCGACAACTTCACTATTGTGAAATTGAAATTTATAAAAGTCCAGTGTTGCCTCATTGGGTCAGGCCGCAGGGGCACAAAGTCTCATTCTTACCTTGGTAAAATATGTACGGTCCAGCCCATCAGCCAGTGCTGTCTCTGTCTCACCCAGCTGCTTTTATACTGACCCAGCCACTGTCTGTCAAATGCTGTTCCTGATTTACTATCACGGTGTCTCCACTGGTCTCCTGACTCCCACTTTTTACCTCAATAATCTATATTGTCACCCTGCAGGCACAACAGACATTTTCCTCATCAGAGCAACTGGCTGTACTCGCAAGAGAACCCTGAGGTTGGGTCTGTTTGTGTTGGTGTCCCATCATACATCAGTAGATATAAAGTTCGCAGGTTGCATTTTTACTGATGTTGGGGGTTCAGAGTGTGGTGGGGCAGGAATGCAGACCAGTATGGAAAGGTGTTCATTTGCTTATCTTAGTTGGTACACATGCTGTTTCCTCAGAGCCAAGCCCTCTGTATTCCTTCTTTGGTGTGTGCGGGAATCCTTTGGTTTGGCTTATGGAGGGGGATGGGTGGTCCCACAGTCGATTTATGCTTTGGCTCTCTCCTGCTGCACTTATCTTTGCCTTTGATTCTATATCTAGGGCATCACTGGCTCCTGTTCTCTAGAGATGTCAGCTTTCTCTTGTGTAGACCTTGTAGGGACTCTTGGTGGCCATGAGGCTGCAGCGCTGGTTTGAATCAGCCAGACACTCCCTCATCGTATACTTCCAGGAAATCTGTTTTTAGCTCTGGCCTCCACCTATCTCTTGCATTATCTTGAATCTTCTCTGCCTGAGACCTTCTAAGGTTCTTCTGGAGAAGTCTATCTTCCTCTTTCTAGGTCCTTCCTTTTATTCTTTATCTTTCTGTTTTGTTTGTGTGTGTTTGGAGGTCAGAGTGCAGCATTCCGGAGTCTGTTCTCTCCTTTCATGGGTTCCAAGGATGGAACCCAGGCCTTCGGGCTCAGAGACAAGCCCTTTTACTGCTTGGGTCTTCTCCCAGACCCATAACTTCTTATCTGAATCCACTTGAGCTTCCAGACTTTTTACTTTCTTCTTGTCCTGCTCTTCCACCTGCTCCCATGAGAAAGGGTCTCATGGATCCCAGGTAAGCCTCATACTCAGTGTATTGCCAAGGATGAACTTCAACTCTGAGTCTTCATGTTTTTTTTTTTTCCTCCTGGGTACCAAGATCATGGGTGTGTGCCACCATGAACACTGTGCTGCAGTTTGGGTGAATAAATGACCACAGAGCTCCCTGTACTTAACAAGTGCCAACTGAGGTACATCCCAGTGACTCTATCTGACCCATTCTCCAAACCCCCTCATTGTTGCATCAACCTTTAATAAGCTTCAGGGAAGGCTTGTAGATGTGTGTTTCATTGTGGCTGACTGGAAAGGGAATTAGATAGGAGAGGCCACTGCATTACAACACAGAGAGAGAACTTTCCTATTGGAATGTGGCCTCAGGGAAGAAGGAGAATGGAACGAGGCTTGGAAGCAAATTGGGTAAGAGTTCAGAAGCTTCCTCAGTTTCAGACCCAAGTGGCTGGCGGGATGGAGACTCACTCTCTTTGACATGACAAGGAAAATGAAGGAGCACATTGTGAGGATGGGTTCAGTTGGAGAATGCTGAAAAGCCCAAAGGCAGATTGCAGGTACAGGACAAACCATCTGTCCCAGTGCAGGGCACTGGAGTTGTGTGATGGGGCGTCCACACGGGACTGAGATTATCTAGCTGTGGATAAAGAGAAAAGGGTTGAGGGCTGAGGACAATGCACCACACAGAGAGAAAGGGATGTCTCTGTCTCTTATAGGACTGAGATAAATGAAAGCATAGTCCTTCACCAAAGCTGCTCACCACAGCCTCTGAGGTCAGCTGGGGCCTTGGAGCTGTTTGAGCTTAGAAGCTCTCCAGTGCCTGAGCCTGGGTGGGACTGCTGGCTTGCTTACAGCCACAGGGACAGCTGGTGGGACTTCCCTTGGGATTCTCTTCTCTGGGTGTCCTAGGATCAAATAGACTACTCCTCTGCCTCAGGGTCACACAGAGCTCCAGCTCAGCTTCGGATGTGCCTTCCTGTCCCTCAGGCACAAACTGGAGCTGAGGTCTAGCCATCTGACGATAATAGGGCTCTTAAGTGTCCTTGGGTGGACAGGACAGCTTCCTGTGGCACTGATGGACAAGTGTCCTCTGCATCTACTCCAGCATATCTACCTGGATGTAAGATTTAGTGTGCCAGCCCTGCCTGCTTGGATGCCAGGATCTGTGCTTCCCTCAGTCCTGGTCTGCTGAGTTCATCCAACTTTAAGATGGAAACTACACCCATTTTACAAATGAGGTAACAAGACACAATCAAGTTGGGTGACTCTTTTTCCAGAAGTGGAGTCTGAATCTGTCTACAGTGGACAAACTCCCAGGTTGGAACCTGAGTTTGGGTTAGCTGTTGGCTAATGTTCTTGTCCTGTGATAGTCACTAACTTGGTCACAACTGAGTTGAGTGTGTGTGTGTGTGTGTGTGTGTGTGCCACACTGAGATGACCCCTCTCCATGCTGAGCTCTCCTAGACTCCCCTTCAGACCATGGGAACAATGATAAATTATTCTCATCTCTTTACCAAGGAGGCACTTAGAAAAATTACAAGACGAGTCCATCAACCAGGTGGCAGCCTGCTGCCAGGCCCATAAAACAAATCGAAAGGAAATGAATGAATGAATGAATGAATGAATGAATGAATAAGTAGAATTAGAAACATACACAGGCTCTCATGTATGTTTGTGTGTGTGTGTGTGTGCACATATGTATAACCTGAAAGGTCAAGAGTGTCTTAGCACTCTGGCCCTACCAAGTACTTTTGTCTTGTCATCTTGCCTTAGGCAGACAGCAGGACTAAAACCACACATGCACTTGAGCCCCATTCCCAGTCCCATTCTGAGCAACCCATAGCCTCACCCTCACTCAAGGGTTTGTCTGCAGTGCAGCTGAGAGCAGAGCTTAGAGGTCTGCACTATGCTAGTCCCCTGAGCAGGCCACCTGGGCTCAGTTCCCAGGCTGCTTCTGCTTACGCTCTCCACATTTATAAAAAATTAACAATGACAACAATAAAATCCCCGGACTCAATATAGAACATATGCCATCCTGAGTGTCAGGATTATAAACATGCACCCCACTAGCCCTAAGGAGGGCATCTCAAAGGAGGGCAGAAATTGGTTAAGTTAAAGACTTAATTTAATTTGAACAGGGCTGCAGTCACATCATCAAATGCCTGGTTATTTTATGGATAGTGTGCCTTGGGCACCTCCATGTGTCAGGTGTTTGGACTACCAAGAGGAACTGGCCTGCAGGAGGAAATAGAGGGGACATGGACGGTGAGGTGGTCACCACAGAGAAGCAACACCTTCCTGGTAGGATCTGGATTGGTGGCTGTAGGCCTGGGGCAGAGGGCGCTTGGTGGACCTGCCTCTGTTTGCCAGTTTCAGGAGTTGGTCATTAGGTACAGGGCTGGGGAGTGGGAGGAGCTCAGGCTGTGGATGCTGTGAGCATGGTAGGGTAGGGTAGGGGATGGGCTACAGAGCCTCAAAGCTTATACACCTGAAACAAATGCATCGGCTGAGCCTGTTTGCCCCTCTCGTTTATCGTTGATATTACCACGTTTAGCCAGGTGTAGAGACTCACATCTGTAATTCAAAGAACTGAGTTTGAGGCCAGGCTGGGCTACAGAGTGAGACCCTAGCTAAAAAATTAAAAATTACTGAGAAAACACAACCAAACAGAAACCATGTTTATATGGGTTGAACTTACTGCCACACCTCAATTGACTTCCCACCAAGTTACACAAGTGAGTTCTGAGAAGTAACTTTGAAGGGGCTGGCAAGAAGGTTCAGTGGGTAAAGATGCTTGTCGCTAAGCTTAGTGACCTGTGTTTGAGTCTCTGGAGCCACATGTTGGAAGGAGGGAACCAGAAGCTGTCCTCTGATCTCCACACACACACTTTGAGCACCCAGGTCCCACACATACACAGTGCATGCATACATACACAAACACACCAGTGCAACATATAAAACACACACACACACACACACACACACACACACACACACACAGGAGAGAGAGAGAGAGAGAGAGAAAAGCATTGATTAGAAGAGGCAAGGGATGTAGGGAAAGAAATGAGAACATGTGTGAAAAAATAGTCCTGCTGTGCACAGGGGTCTCTGAGATTTCCTGGTCTATGCTGTGGGGGTGCTTCAGTGCAGTAACTTGGGCCCAGCCCTGATATTGCTTCAGAGCCCTTCCCTGGTGACCCAGGTGTCACTCTTTGCTCCAGGAGACCTGACAGTATATTCTTATCCTACACCAGAAAGCTGTGGCTCAGGATGTCCTAGGACACTTTCTTCCCACACAGCCACCAGGATACGTCAGCTATGGGTTAAGAACAGGAACTTGCCTTTGTTGGTGAGGTACTTCCTGATTTCTTCAAGCTCCTTGTGAGGTACAGGGGAGGGGGCATAGAGGCTGTGGGCCTGAGGTAGTTAGTTTTGGCTTCCTGAGTCTCCATGTCTTGGTCTGTCAATTGGGCACTGATAGGCCAGCTCAGAGCTGTTGTAAGGGTCAAGACAGCTGCACATAGTAGGTGCACACTAAGGCCTGGCTATTGTTACTGTGAGTAGGTAGACACAGAGCAGGAAGAGGTCCTCAGCTTCTCCCTGGTCCTCTGGAATGGGATGAGGACCTGGTGCCTTTCTGTTGTTCCCCTTCTAGTACTAGGTCCGTTGTAGGCACAAACCCCACATTTGTTAAATAGGTGTTGAATAGACAGGGAAGCTAGGGCAGACACTGTCCCTGTGTCAGGAAGGCAGCCAGGTTTTCAGGATGCTGTGCTGAAGTGGTTTGCTGTTTTAATAGTTTGAGACATGTAGCTCCAGTTGCCTTTAAACCATTGAGCATCCTGTTTATGCCTCCCAAGTGCTAGGACCATTTGAATGGGTTGCTATACTTAGGCAGTAGTTCTGTATGACACAGGATATGTAGTTGTTGTTGCTCTTTTTGTTTTTTGGGTTTTTTTTGTTTTTGTTTTTGTTTTTTTGGGTTTTTTTTTGTTTTTTTTTTGTTGTTTGTTTGTTTTGTTTTTGTTTTTTTTGTTTTTTGTTTTTTGTTTTTTTTTAGACAGGCTACATTTCTATGTTCTAGGCTGCCCTCTCATTTCTGTTCTGTAGCTAACAGTGACCTTGAACTTCTAATACCCTGCCTCTACCTCCACATGCAAGGATCATCACCAGGCCTGGTTTATGTGGTGTAACCCAGGACTTCATGACGTTAAGCAGGTAATTTATCAACTGAGCTACATCCTAAGTCTCGCTTTGTTTTTAAGACAGGGTCTCATTAATTCAGGCTGGCCTTGAACTTGACTCGTAGACAAGAATGACTTGAACCCCTGATCTTTTTGCCTCCGCCTCGCAGGTGCTAACGTTGCAGAGCCAGTGAGATGGCTCAGTGGGTAGAGGCAGAGTGCCGGCAAGCCTAAAGACCTACATACAATCCTCATGCACCTCCTGGTGAATGGAGAATGTCTCCCTCAAAGTTGTCTTTTAACCTCCATTCATGCTGTGACTCCTACTTCCCCCACTCACACTAGTATCTCTCTCTCTCTCTCTCTCTCTCTCTCTCTCTCTCTCTCTCTCTCACACACACACACACACACACAGAGAGAGAGAGAGAGAGAGAGAGAGAGAGAGAGAGAGAGAGAGAAATAAATAGTCAAATATAGTAATAGTTAAAAAATGACAGGAACATACATTATCATGTACAAGTATAATCTGGGCTACAATTCTTTACCTTTTCTTTCCCTTTTTTAATTTTTTGTTGTTTATTTTTTGGAGATAGGGTCTCACTGTCCTGGCTGGCCTCAAACTCAGAGATCTGCCTGTTTCTACATGGATTAAAGGTAAGCACCATCATATCCACCCAGCCGAGGCTACAATTTTCTTCAACATAGGGTTTCTCTGCAGCCCTGGCTATCTTGGAACACTGTAGAGCAGACTGGCCTTGAACTCTCAGAGATCTGGCTGCCTCTGCTACCTGAGTGCTGAGATTAAAAGCATTTGGTGCCACCACCCGCCAAGGCTACAATTTTTAAAAATGACCTCCCACATAAGGTTTTGCAGATGAGAAAACTAAGGCTTGGTAACCAGAAAGTGTTTCCTCAAAGTCAGGGGGGCTAGGTGGTCTAGACCCAGTGGGAGGCAGAGTCCAAGTCCTATCACCGTTTCCTGGACTCTTCCTAGTGACTGGTGCAAGCTAGAGGCTGGAGGAGCTCGGGTGGTCTGTGTTGATGTTCAGCTCTGCATGATGGCTGTTTTCCTGAGGTAAAATGCTGATTCAACATATTTTGATTCTACCCCTCCCCACCATCCTGTGGCTGTTTCAAAACTGTGAGTGATCATTCTCAGAAGAGCTTTTTTTTTTTTTTTCTCTAGGTAGCTGCTTTGGCTACCCAGCTCACAGACTGGAGTTGGCATGGGAGAGTTTGAAGCACTCTGGACAGTCATTTAGAGCTTCTGCTTCTAGAATTAACTCTCTAAGCAACCTTGAGTGGGGCAAGTAAGCTCTGGCCAATTAATCCCCAGATTGTCATGAAAGACCCCCAGAGTAGGGGAGACCCTCACTCAAGTCTCGGGACAACACGATCACCCAATAACTCACGAGAGACCAATCTTGCTGCAATCACATGAGGTTTATTCAGGCCAGATCTGGGGTGGAACATGTAGCCTAACAGGCCAATGGAGTTCGACCCCGAGCACAAGGAACAAGGGGTATTTAAAGGGAAAAATCACAAACTAGGGGGAGTGAGGGGGAATTCCAACCCAAGGTATTCAGTCAGTTAGGGAGGAGAACATATTCATTGTAGGAATGTAATCTTCTCCTACCCATTGGCAGGGTGGAGAGCCTCGTGAACCAGTTGACCTTCATTCCTAGTTCCACCCTCATTTGCCCTCCTTGTAGTTCGGCCAGGAGGGGCTGGTCTCAGGAACCAGAGCCCTGAGGCTCTGAGTTAAGCCAAGTTCCTGGAACCAGAGCTCTGAACCCGCTGACCTGCATTCTTAGTTCTGCTCAGTCTGCTAGGGGTCATAAAAAACTTATTTTTATATCTATCATATTTTTCAGTCAACCAGATGGATCAGGGTCCTGGATGGAGAGCAGGGACCTGGCAATTATCTCTCTCTGTTGCAGAAAATGTCGAGCACAGCTGCCTGGCCACCAATGAGTGTGAGGTGACCAACAGGAGGTGCAAATCTTATCAGACCTGCCAATTCATGAAATGCCTCCAAATGGGGATGCTGAAGGAAGGTAAGAGGCCCATATCCAACTACCTGGGGTGGTGGCTCTGCTTGGTTTGTCTTGATGGGGAGAGTCAGGCCTGTGCACCTACAGGCTGAGGGCCTGACCAAGGATCTTCCCAAGGCCAGTGTGTGTGGAAGTGCAGCTACAGGCTGTCTTGTGTCACAGCTGTCATACTATAGCCTGCTCTTGGAAAGTTGTGGCCTAGCAGTATGGAAGTCCAGAGGTCCCAAGGATCCTTTTGTGACTCTAGATCCTATTTGGGGCCTCAGCTGTTAGGTGGTCACTCTGGGAAGTCCTCATTTGCACTATATCCCCCTCCTATATCCATCTTGGCACGTGCCCTCAGAGTCACTGGTCCTCCCTCAGCCTTGCAGGTGAGCACTTGCACACTCCTTGCTGGTGAGGAGTGGCCCTTGCTTCTAGTTGAGTTCAGGGCATGTCTCTTGCGTGGTGATTGTCCCTCATTCCTGTTTCTGCTCTTCCATCTTCTATTTGGGTTCTCTACTTCCTGTTCCTTTTTCCTCTAGAGATGTACAATGCTTGTTTTATCTCCAGCCAATCTGCGAGTGGGTATTTTTTTTTTCCAATTTCTATCTTTGGCTCTAAGAATATGTTTTGTCCTTCATAGAGTCTTTGAAAGGTATTTTATTGGGCCTGCATCCAGGGCAGGTTTCAGCCCCAGGAATCAGGGGTACCAGCTGGGAGGCATAGGCCTCAGGAATTGCAGGGGAATCGCAGGACTGCAGGGATAGGATCTTCTCAGCTTCCGAGTGACAGAGCTGGATCAGCGACCATCTCTGGCCTCTCCCTGCTAGCAGAGGGCTTCCCTCCAGGACGAGCTTCAGCCCAAGGACACAGGTGAGATCCATCATTTTCTCTCTGGTCCCTTTCTAAGGTGGGACCAGCTGGGATGCACAGGCCTCAGGAGTCGAAGGGGAGTTAAAGGGCGGCAAGGACAGGTCAAGCTCTAGTCAGAGACACCAAGAACTTCTAACACCAGAGATCAAGAGATGGCGAAAGGCAAATGCAAGAATACTACCAACAGAAACCAAGACTGCTTGGCTTCACCAGAACCTAGTACTCCCACCTCAGCAAGCCCTGGATATCCCAAAACACCAGAAAAGCAAGATTTGGATCTAAAGACATATCTCACAATGCTGATAGAGGAACTTAAGAAGGACATGAATAACTCCCTTAAAGAAATACAGGAGAACACAGATAAAGAGGTACAAGCCCTTAAAGAGGAAACAAAAAAATCCCATAAAGAATTACAGGAGATCACAAGTAAACAAATAGAAGCCTTTAAAGAGCAAACCCAAAAATCCCTTAAGGAATTGCAGGAAAACACAAACAAACAGGTGAAGGAACTGAGTAAAACCATTCAGGACCTAAAAATGGAAGTAGAAACAATAAAGAAATCACAAAAGGAGACAACCGTGGAGTTAGAAATCTTAGGAAAAAAGTCAGGAAACATAGATGCAAGCATCACCAACAGAATACAAGAGATAGAAGAGAGAATCTCAGGAGCAGAAGATAACATGGACAACATTGACAGAACAGTCAAAGAAAATGAAAAATGCAAAAAGACCACAACCTAAAACATCCAGGAAATCCAGGACACAATGAGAAGACCAAACCTAAGGAAAATAGGTATAGAAGAGAGTGAAGACCTCTAACTTAAAGGGCCAGTAAATATCTTCAACAAAATTATAGAAGAAAACTTCCCTAACCTAAAGATAGAGATGCCTATGAACATACAAGAAGCCTACAGAACTCCAAATAGATTGGACCAGAAAAGAAATTCCTCCCACCACATAATACTCAAAACACCAAATGCACAAAACAAAGAAAGAATACTAAAAGCAGTAAGGGAAAAAGGTCAAGTAACATATAAAGGCAGGCCTATAAGAATTACACCAGACTTCTCACCAGAGACTATGAAAGCTAGAAGAGCCTGGGCAGATGTCATACAGACCCTAAGAGAACACAAATGCCAGCCTAGACTACTATACCCAGCAAAACTCTCAATCACCATAGATGGAGAAACCAAAGTATTCCATGACAAAACCAAATTCACACAATATGTTTCCACAAATCCAGCCCTTCAAAGGATATTAAATGGAAAACTCCAACACAAGGAGGGGAAATATATCCCTGAAAAAGCAAAAATGTAATCTTCCAACAAAACTAAAAGAAGATAAAGACATGAACAGAATGCTAGCTCTAACTACAAAAGTAACAAGAAGCAACAATTACTTTTCCTTAATATCTATTAACATCAATGGACTCAACTCACCAATAAAAAGACACAGACTATCAGATTGGGTATGTAAACAGGACCCAACATTTTGCTGCATACATTCCCACCTCAGTGACAAAGACAGACACTACCTCAGAATAAAAGGCTGAAAAACAATTCTCCAAGCCAATGGTCCCAATAAAAAAGCTGGAGTAGCTATTCTAATATTGAATAAAATCGACTTTCACCCTAAAGTGATTAAAAAAGATAAGGAGGGACACTTTATATTCATC
>JADRCD010199524.1:0-19894 GCA_019843815.1 Montemys delectorum | reverse complement strand
AGGAGGAGGAGGAGGAGGAGGAGGAGGAGGAGGAGGTGGTGGTGGTTCCGGGTTGGTAGTGAAGAAGCCTGGGAAGGCTTGCACACCAGGACATCTCTGTATGCCACAAGGATCTCAGAATAATGGCTAGTGATGTAGCTCATGGTCCCTCAAGCATTTCTTCTCTTAAATTCCAGAATGAAGAGCTGCGAAACTTATCACTTTCTGGCCATGTTGGATTTGACAGTCTGCCCGACCAGCTGGTCAACAAATCTACTTCTCAAGGATTCTGTTTCAACATCCTGTGCGTGGGTAAGTGACGGTGACACCTGTGGTACAGAAGGGGACAGTGATGGTTCTGGGAAAGGAGGGTAGTCCTTTCCTACCTTTGCCTCCAGTGGAGCAGTCTACTAATCATGGCTGTCCCCCTGCGGCAGGCACCACTGTCAAGAGTAGAGCTGCATTTGATAAGCGCTTTGTCATTTTGTGGTACTACTCTACTCCAATTGTCTCCATTCCTGTTATGTGGTCACACATGCAACTAACCATTCTTAATTCTGTCATGAAAACGTTTGTCTTAATTTTTCATGGAGAAGGGGAGCTGGACCCTAACTATTGGAAATCGAAGGAACTTAGGTATATACTGTAAAAGCATCCAAAAGCCTTCAAGCCAGTGGTTCTCAACCTGTGAGTTGTGACCTCTTTGGGGGGGAAGGGTCAGCTGATCCTTTTACAGTAGTGCCTAAGTCCATTAGAAATATCAGATATTTTTATGACTCCTAACTAGCAAAATTACAGTTATGAAGTAGCAATGAAAATACTTTCATGGTTGGAGGCCACCACATGAGGAACTGTGTTAAAGGTCGCAGCGTTGGGAAGGCTGAGAACCACTGCTTTAAGCAGTGTGTCCCTAGAGTCTCTGATCTCTTACTGTACATGTAACCTCCCCAGGAAGGCTCCTCAAAGCAATAAGAGTTAAAATGACTTTTGACACTTCAGTAAGCCTTTGCTCTCAGGACAGAAAAAAAAAGATTTAGGATTCTATCTCTATCTGACCCGCTGTTCTTAAATTGAGATCTAAATTTAACTCTGTTTTATTCCTTGTAGACAAAGGGTAAATTTTAAAGAGATCTGATTTGCACCCTTCATGTGGCCCTCCTCCCAGTGTCCCGCCAGAACCCAGGTCACCTCTAGCCCAGGGGGAGGGGGGATGGGGGGGGTCTTCTTTCCTCTCTCTCGATACATTCTTCTTAAATTAAGAAGGGAAAGGTAGAAAAGGCTGACAAACAAGAAAATCAAAATAATAAATCTGTTATCTTGATTAAAAAGTATCCCTGAACGCCCCCCCCCCCCCCCCCCCGCGCGCATTGCAGAGCCGTGAGCTGGTCTGTGGTGGTGTTTTGTCGCCACAGGCTCCTTGGCCTATTCTTCAGAGCGTCACGTTGAGACCCACTGAAGCATTTCTCTGTGTGGCCAAATGACACCTCCCCATTCCACCTACCCTTCCCTACCCTCCACCCCTCACCCCTAGTCTAAACCCGACAGCGGGTGTTAGACTGATTTCTCTCGTCTAAGTGAAACCATGAAACCGAAAGCTTTACCCTCACTCAGCCCGGGAAGCACATTGGCCCACCTGGAGGAGGAGCTGATGTCTTTCTTCTTGAGGAGCCTGTTGTATGTAGCTGGTGTGCAGGACATACGGAAGTTAGGAGTGTAGAAGGTGACAGTCTGCCAGCGGTCTGGGCCAGCTTGTTCTCTGGCACTGTGTTTTAAGCCTTGGGAAGGAGGATGTCAGGAAAGACCTGGCCAATGCAGCCCCCTCAAGCCTCCCCGGCTCCCTGTGTGCGAGCCTTTTGATACAGAACAAGTTACAAGCCCTCCTGAGTTACAGCTGGCTCTACAGAGTTGCACTCTGGTGCGTGCTCACTGCAGAGCAGGGCAATCCTTCCTTAGTGTAGCAGATTGCTGATGCTGTATTGAAAAGTGTACTAAATAATAACTCTGGGCCAATTACTGTTCTGACTTCCAAGCCTCGCTGGCTCCCTTTCCAAAATTGGCTCCATGAGTTGATCCGAGAGCTGCTTTGTCTCCTGCACCTGCACGGTAGTGGAGAGCTATCCCATGGGACAGGGCTTGCTACTAATGGGTAGGCTCTAACTGGGTACATGGCATGCGTGGCTGGGTGACTGAGCCCTCATGGTGAGCAGCACAGTTTTGATGTAGGTTGGACTTTCTTATATTAATCGTCTCCTGTTAGATTTAGAAAACGTATCTGACCTGCTCCCTCTCCTGGATAAGTCGTAGTATCTTGATTCATACCTGGGCAGTTTGCTTCCATCTCTAAGTGCAGCGTTTCAAAGTAATTCACGCAACGCGTGCTTATTACGGAAAAGTTACAAACCTCACCCCTGAGTTCGTTACTCACAGATAACCCCAGGATTGTTTCTGCGGTGCTCCCTACCTCTCTGTCTGTTAAGAAATTAAGTCTGGTGGCTTGTAACACAACCAGTGTGTATCACCTTCCAGTTGTGCGGGCAGAACTCTGCATGGGTCTGTAGGTGGCATCACTTACAGGAACCTTAGGGAGATTGAATCCCTTACTTTTTATAATTGCAGAGAGTGCCCGCACCCTTAGCTCCTGGACCCTTCCCCTCATCGCCAGTGCAACCAAAGCCTTTCTTTGATTATTTGTTCTTACAATAGGAAGTTCTTTTTCAGAGACTTGGAGAAATCCAATTTAAATGTAGCTAGGATTGCCTTCCCCCGGTATAGGTTCAGAAAATAACGTATTAAATAATTAATAATTAATAATAATTAAGTAATACAATTAAGAACAACTGGCTGGGGCTGGAGAGATGGCTCAGCTGTTAAGAACAGTGGCTGTCCTTCTAGAGAACACAGGTTCAATTCCCAGCACCCACATAGCTGCTCACAGCCACCTGTAAATAACAGTTCACATAAAATTAAAAAAGTAAATTATTAATAAAAACAAGGGCTGAAGACATGGCTCAGTGAGCAAGCACACTAAATAAGTGCTAAATAAATGTGAGGACCTGAGTTCAAATCTCGAGGATCTCTGTGTAAGCTGGGTGCATCACATAGGCTTCTGTAACCCTGGGGCACCTCTCTGGGATGGAGCTGGAGGCCGGACCTTGGGGGCCAGCCTGTGTGGCATACACAGTCGGAAAGTAAGAGAGTCTGTCTCAAATGAATGACCGAGGCTTTCACACCCAGGTGCTCTTACTTCGACACATAGATATATGTATAGACATGCATTATACACACACATACACACACACACACACACACACACACACACAAAACTGGTTCCTGGGATGGAAGCATGTGTTCAGAACTCTGTCCACTTCTTGATGTTGCTTGCTTCCGCCGGTTTATTTGTGTTTGGACATTTTCTTTCCAGCAGTCTGGCCTCCAGCAATTACCAGTAGGGAAAGAAAAGCCATTCCCTAACCGATCACTGAATACCACAGATTTTTCTGAGTGTGGTTCCCATCCCTCCCTCCCTCCCTCCTGGGAGCGGAGGTCAGTGTGTACTCCCAAAACATACATGGCTCCCTATAGGAAAGAAGGCTTTATCAGAAGGGAGCTTGCATCCCCCCCTTCCCCCCACACTGGACAGATAAGGACCGCTCGAAGGTGCATAGGTGTCTGGGGGGTTGTTTGATTTACACAAAGGACCATGCTGTTTCTGGGCTTTAATATTTTTTGCTCTATAATAAATCCTGGATATACTTCCAAGATAGGGTATGTAGTTCTCCAGATTTCCTTTGGAGTCTCTACAATTTGGCTGTGGTTTGAGGCTGGCCCCCAAGAGTTCATGTTCTGGGGACCTAGCCTTGGTGCAGGTCCTGAGACATCGTGGGGACTTTAAGAATGGGGTGTCTGTGAAAGGAGCATAGGTTTTGTCCTCAGAAGGGATTAAAGTGGTTCTTCTGGGTCTCCGATTCTGATCTGAGAAGGCAGTGATGGAGGTTTATTCTGGCCATCCCCTAGCCTCTGGCTTCTTGTCTGACCATGGGCTCTCTCATGTGGTCCTCGTACATGTTAATCAGATCTCACACATCTCCGTCCCACTGTTTGCCAGGAAAGGCTGGGAAACAGCTCATAGGTTAGAATGAGTGAAAATCAAGTTGACCCCAGAATGAAAGGGGATTCCCCAGGTTAGGATCAGAACTCAAGGCCTGTTGCCAGACTTGTCTGTGATAGTTATCATATTATATGCCAAACACAAATTAAGAGTTTAATGTGTGATAGATTTATTAAGTGGAAAACAGAAATAATTGCTTCAGATAAAACTCACCCAAGAAAATTTTGTGTGGTGGTCAGAGTTTGGGAGCGTCCCTGAATACAGTCAGCAGAGGCACGGCACAACGTGTCACGTGGTCTTTTAAATTCCCTTGTAGGCTGGCACTGTGATGCCAGGGCATGTTTCATCAAAGGCCAGTGTGTGAGGAGTAATAACATAGCTTTCAGCTGTCTGATGATGAGCACTGTCCAAGAACAAACTCTGGGCTCCTTCAGGGAGGCCAGCAGACCCCTGTGCACAGCTGTGTACGTACCTAAGTAGCCAGGTTTGGCAGTTGGAGTGAATTGTCCGACTCAGGCTTCCATCTGATTCATCTGCAGCTCTGGCTGTTTTTAATGTCCACCCGAGAGCTCGGGGCTGAAGCGAGCCTGTGAGTAAACAGAAGGATAGGAATACCTCCTCCCCATCATTAGCAGGAGCCACAGAAAGAGGGGCTGCAGCGAGTACTCCACCAGAGCCTTCAGTTACTGCCGCAGGTGTGCACTCAGGGAGACGCATCGATGGCAGAACATCAACACAAGGAACAGCCCACCAAAGTGGCAGGTGTCAGCCATGTGGTCAGGCCCACGGCCATTTTGACTTTCTGTCAGCATTAACCCGTGCCTCCTTTGTGTCTGGTGCTTTGCTGTGGGCTTTGAAATGGTGAGGTGTTGATATCTGTCACCGATTTTCTGAAGATGCCATTAGGTGTTTGGTGGGAGCGGGGACTTGTACCCAGTAGGTTTTTAGTTAATCAGCATGCAAGCAAAACACGAAGACACATCAAATAAAAATAAATCTTTTTTTTTTTTTTTTTTTTTTTTCTACAAAGGAGTGGGGAAAAGACATGTTTTTGCTTGGCGGGAACTTCAGGGTAGAGACAAGGCCCTGTGGTCAAGGGTTTACTAGTGGCTCCCAACTTGTGGGTCACAACCCCTTTGCATATCCTATATTTACATTAAAATTCATAATAGCAAAATTGCAGTTATAAAGTAGCAACGAGAATAATCTCATAGCCAGGCAGTGGTGGCGCACGCTTTTAATCCCAGCACTTAGGAGGCAGAAGCAGGCGGATTTCTGAGTTCGAGGCCAGCCTGGTCTACAGAGTGAGTTCCAGGACAGCCAGGACTACACAGAGAAACCCTGTCTTGAAAAAAACCAAAAAACCAAAAAACTAAAAAAAAAAAAAAGAGTAATTTTATGGGTGGGGTCACCATGACATGAGGAACTGCAGTAAGGGTCTCAGCATTAGGAAGGTTAAGAACCACTGTTTTAGACAGGAGATTCAAAAGCTAGTGCCCTGAAAATCTCCCCAATGCCAGGCATGGTGATGTGGGCCTCTCAGCCTTACACATGGGAGGCAGAGGCATATCTCAAGTTTGAGGCTTACCTGGGCTACATACATTATGAATTCAAGACCAGCCTAGGCTACAAAGCAAGCAACTAAACAAAAGGGATAGCCAGGTGTGGTGCACATGGCTTGGGTCCCTGTACTCTGGGAAGCACAGGTCGGCAGATCTCGGTGAGTTCAAGGACAACCACGGCTGCACAGTAAGACCCTGTCTCAAAAGTAAAGATAAACAGAAGACAGCTAAAGAACAGCAAATGAAGGAGTTGGCATCTGCAGCCGAGTGATTGAACACTTGTATAGCCTAAATAGGACTCTAGACCTGCAAAGAAGATAAAAAAAAAAAAAACCCATAGTTCTGTGGCCCCCTTTTATTCCCAGCCTTCCAGTTTCTCACTGACCGCTTTTGGCGAATCACAGCAGCCGTGAGCTGTGTAGCCGTGTCTAATTACAGCTCTCAAAAGCATGGACCTGGAAAGCAAAACACATGGCAATTTAGAAGGAAGTGCTGCTTTTTTTTTTTTTTTTTTTCAACCAGTTGATTAACTCTGTACTATAAGCAGGGTCCAGAATGCTAATTGTTCACAGTTTCTACCTTAAATTAAACCATCATTAAACACGCCTTGTCTTTTTAGATGGCTGGTGTTCCCAGTTTACACGCGGTGCAGTGTTTCGCAGCCAGTAAAAGGAGATGGTGACTTCAGTCTTAGATAGCCTAGAATCCTTGCCTTGTCACTGCAAGTTTTATTGCTATCCTTGGGGACAGATGAGAGAGAAGTAGGTCACTCTCCTGACAACCTTTGGCACAGTGGAAACTTCTGGGGGTGGGGGACACTGCTTGCCTCTTTGCCAATGTCCTGCAAGTACAGTTTTCCGAGAACCAAGTGGTCCCTGTGCAGCACGTGCCCACAGTCACCGCCATCAGCAGGCTGCCTGCCTACCAGAGTTCTAGGCTCCCGAGGGAAGACTCCTCTTTCTTATCCGTGTCCATCAGACGGTAATATTGTTTTGCTCATAGCTAATCTGTGCAAATATAAATCATGGCTGTTGGCTTGGGAAGGGCCGCTCTTTAGGAAGCTGACTGGCTTGTATTATTCTTATACTGGCGTGTGTGTGTGTGTGTGTGTGTGTGTGTGTGTGTGTGTGACACGCATGCACATATATTCAGGACAGTTTGAGTAAGAATGCTCAAACTCAGTCTCAAATTCTCTCCAGCCAGATGCAGAGCCATCTGGAATGACACTCAGGTACAAGCTATCGCCAGCTGTTTGCATTCACTCTGAAATCCCCACACCCAAATCCCCACACTCAAATGTTGCCTTTATAACTCAGTTTCCAGTGCCTTGCCCCTCCCTATGGCTCTGTTCTCCTTTCCCATATTCCCAGCTAATGCTCGGGCCCCACAGCTTCCTTGTGCTCACAGCCTTTTCCCTCTGACACCATTTCAGCCCGTTTACTTGTCTCTGTACACTGTTCCTTATGCCATGACAGTGTGCTGACAGTCTCTCAGTCAGAGAAGATCTACGTGGTTGGCTCTCCTGTGTAGCATTACCGTAGCTCTGTGGTTGCCTTTGGGTCAGAGGCCAAGCTGTAGGCCAGTTTTCTGTGGAGACTCCCAAGGTCACAGGGGAGAAGGTGTGGTCTTGCTCATAAGAATGGCAGGCACCTCGAGTGCCCCCTTCACCAGAGCCCCATTGGTATTTGGTTCTGTTCTCAGGCAGATTCTACGCCACGAGAGAATACCTTATCAACCTAGCTCATTGTTGTATTCTCTGAACTTGGCATAGAGCAGCATTCATAGTAGACACTGGAAAAATACTGGCTGGTTGAGGGGTGATAGAGGAGGAAACTCTACGATCTTAGATATACCAGGGACCCAATGGGAGAGGTTAAAGGGTAAGAAAAAAGTACTTGAACAATGTTTTATTAAAGAAATGAATCAAAGCCTTAGTGGCAAACCACATCAGACTGTTCATCAGAATGAGCCCGAACCCAGAAAGCTCCCTACTCACTTTGACATTGTATGGAGAAGCAAGGATTACAATAATATAAAGTTCTAATCACTCATTTCTGTCCACTTAGTGAGAAAATTACTGTAAGGCTGCAGGTTCTAGAATCCCCCCTTCCCCCTGGGGCTTTCACGGTCTGAAAAGTGATTGCCTCTTTCCTTCAGGGCGTCCAAGAACACTGTCAGGTCGGGGCCAGGATTTGCTGAAGGGGGCTGATACGTGTTGACACATTCGATTGAGTCTAAGAGGGCATTTTGCTGATTGCATTAAAAAGGAGCACTTTATGGCCAGCGCACTTTGAGTTTTCCCTCCTCTTGATAATCATGTCTGCACTCAACTACACTGCCAGAGACAGGCTTGGATCTCTGTTTTGGAGTTCCAAGACCCAGCAGATGAACCAGGGTTATGAGAGACTTATGCTTGGTCCTAAGCTGAAGGCATAGAATCTGCAATGCATCTTGGCTTCATGTTTGACCCTCCCTGTTTGATCGATGTCTTTCCCTCGGCTTTGTGTATAGTAGGAGCCCATATCTTGACTTGAAATATCACTGTAAATCAGTAAAGTCATCGCTTCGAGTCTCTCTTAAAATAAAAAAAAAAAAATGTGGGCTGGCGAGATGGCTCAGCGGGTAAGAGCACTGACTGCTCTTCCAAAGGTCCTGAGTTCAAATCCTACAACCACATGGTGGCTTACAACTATCCGTAATGAGAACTGATGTCCTCTTCTGGTGCGTCTGAAGTCAGCTACAGTGTACTTATGTATAGTAATAAATGAAGTCTTTGGGCCGGAGCGAGCAGGGACTGAGTGAGCAGAGTTGACCAGAGCAAGCGGGGCTGACTGGGGTTGACCAGAACAGGCAGAGGTCCTAAAAAATTCAATTCCCAACAACCACATGAAGGCTCACAACCATCTGTACAGCTACAGTGTACTCACATAAATAAAATAAATAAATAAATCTTTAAAATAAAATAAAATAAAATAAAAAATGTGAGCGATGAAGTTAAAAAACTAATGTGTTTGTTATCTTGATTTCAGCTCTGCAGAGAAGAGGGAAAGAGAGAGGGAGGGAGGAAGGAAGAGAAAGAGAGGCAGGGGGGCAGAGAGAGGGGCAGAGAAACAAAGACAATGCAGAGAGTTTGGCAAAGACACCTAGCCACGGTTGTAACAGAGAGTTAGAATGACTCTAAACACTAGGTCCGTGTAAACTAGGTTCAAACCCTGGCCCTGCCATCTTACAGTGTGACTTTAGCAAGGTGTTTAGGAGCCTAAACGGTGTGTCCGAGCACAGGAAACTACAGTGCCCAGGGGAGGAGGGTGCAGGGAGTGTTAATGAGAAACTAAGTACAGCCTCCTGTCTTGGCCTGGCACAAAGTAAGCACTGAGCAAGTTTAGTGGTTATTGTTACCAAAGTGATGCTTTGAAATATATAAATCTTTTTAAACATTAAATCCACTAATGTATTTTTCTCTAAGTACTACACTTTATGGAATGATTTAGGAGAGATACAGTTCTTATCCTTGCGGTATACAAAGTGGCCATGGGCAGACTCACAGGCACTGTCTATTTAAGGGTTAAAAATGTCTCCTCCCCCTCCCCCCCTCCCCCCCCCCCCCATACTAGGGATCAAACTCAGGGCCTCTTGTGGCAGGCATGTGCCATTGAGCTGTATCTTCAGCTATTTCTTTTCTTTTCTTTCTTTTTTTTTTTTTTTAAGTTTTTAAAATTTTATTTATTTTGTGTGTATAAGTACACTGTAGCTGTACAGATGACTGTGAGCCATCATGTGTATGGCTGCAGGGAATTGAACTCAGGACCTCTGTCGGGCCTGCTTGCTCTGACATAATTCACTGTAGCTGTCTTAAGACAGCACCAGAAGAGGGCCTCAGATCTCATTACAGGTGGTTGTGAGCCATCATGTGGTTGCTGGGATCCGAACTCAGAACCTTCGGAAGAGCAGTCAGTGCTCTTCCCCGCTGAGCCATCTCGCCAGCCCTCAGCTATTTCTTTTTACCTTTTATTTTGAGGCAGTCTCACCAAGTTGTTCAATGTGTAACCCTCCCACCATAGCCCCCTGAGTTTCGGGGAGAGCTGACTTGCACCGTCAGGCCTGGCTATTTGAAAATACCCCTATCTGTAAGTTCAAGCCCCCTTCTGCTGAGTTCCTCATACTGAATTTAGAGGCTGTTCTAAGGAAATGTTCCCTAGATCATCCAGAGAAAGAGCTATGGGATTTACAGTGGAATTTCCAGTCATGTTGACCGAATATCCAGTCGTGTTGCCCTCCCTGCTTTTTAACTCGGCTTTGATTTTTCTTTTGTGTGATTATATAGGTGAGACAGGTATTGGCAAATCCACATTGATGGACACTTTATTCAACACCAAATTTGAAAGTGACCCAGCTACTCACAACGAGCCAGGCGTCCGGTTAAAAGCCAGAAGTTACGAACTTCAGGAAAGCAACGTACGGCTGAAGCTAACTATTGTTGACACAGTGGGATTTGGAGACCAGATCAATAAAGATGACAGGTATGGCTTCACATTTTTGTAGCTATGGAAATGGGTTAGGAGGTAGGGAGCTCTGTCTCAAGAAGGCTCCATCCAAGATAAATTCAGAGGCCTTGAAGACATTTGGGCGCATTTGAATAACAACTAGGAAGGTTAGTTGAACCTAATTTAGCTCAATTGGATGGATTAGAATTTCCTCTACAGAGACTGGATTACCTAATTATGTAATTTATGTTATAAAATCCTGTGTGTGTATGGGAAAATAACTCTCAATTAAGAAGTAAAATACCTTAAAAGCGTTTTGGCACAGTGGTTTTTGAATACAGATCGAGGTTCCCCGATAACCAGTGGATTCTTGTGTGATCATAAAATCTGGCTCCAATTCACCACAGAAGCTGGAAGCTATATTGTAAAATACTATAGTTAGTTTTTATTTTGTAAAACACATAGCCCATTTATAAAGCCACATAAATGTGGGTCTTCATCGTGAATGGCTGCCTGCCTCTCCATGAAGGAAGCTGTTAATTCTTAAAGCTTGCCAGAGTGTAATGTGTATCTATCTTACTTAACTCAGCTCTCAGGGTCACACCCTTGCTCCCCTCAAGGTCAGTGAACCTGTTCTTTAATCTTAACTTTGGATGTCTTGACTGTTGAAAATAGGCCATTTGTTCTCAAACTGTTATCTGAACCTCTGGTCCATAAACCCCTGTTTTACTTTCCCTGTAGTCTAAAGGAAGTGGTCTCTTTACAGTTTGGCAAAACCAAGGACAAAAAACCTAATTTCTACCACAATGCCTCTGACAGCCTTATAACTTATAAAAAACCACAAGGCCAAGGCTGGATCATGTAGATGGAATTCATAGTCCTTCCTTGGGTGGGAGGCAGACAAGGGGACTCAGCCCCCAGATACCTCCTTGTCTTCCTTAGTAGCAGACTGCCTGCATCTTCTGTCTGGAGGCCTGCTAGATTTTCAGGAGTTATTCTCTTACAAAGAGGTTGAAGAAGGGTAAAGCCATCTCAGGCCCAAAAATGATTCTAGAAACCTTTTTGGATAATGACAGCATTATGGGACTGCCTCTTTCCTTACAGTAGAAATAGTTGTGGGATGTTTTGCTTATCGACAGTGTTGGTGCCGGAATTTTCAAAAATCCTTTCCTCAAAATGATGTGTGCGTTTCTGTAATTGTATTCTGTGAGGAGTCTGGGACCTTTTTATGTAGGAATTGTGTCATCTAGATACATTTTAACAGGGTCTGTTGAGACATAAGTCCCACAGTTCATGGTGGAAATGTGTAATTCATTCGTTAGCTGAGTCCTTCGGTCTGTTTTTATCTGTGGAGTACTTTACACACTCAAGAAGTTGATAAACAGGCAATGGTTACCTTTAGTGGGAAGGACTTTGTTTGCATATAATCAAAGTGGGGCCATCTGTACCCAGCTGGGGAGGGGACAACCAAGCTCTGACCATCCCCTGAATTTCAATGCCAAGGTATGATGGGGAGGTTGCACCTGAAGGCCTTTTTAATGCCAAATGGAACAAATGAGAAATCCCCAGGGATCCGGAGAATTGCACAGGTGCATTGTGGGAGCTAGTGACTGACCAGAGCTTCTGTACCCTGTGCTTTCAGGGACTATGAACAGAGCAAAGCTTGTCTCAGCTCTTTGCTGGATAGATTTCTTCTGGGAGTTAGGGAATGTATAAACATGACATATACCTGGATTCTTGGCTCCCCATGGAGAGGCCATCTAACCTCTCGCTGCTGAAGCCCCATTGCATTTCCGGTTTCCAGTCATTCCCTCAGCCCTGCTCCTGGCTTCTCGTTTGCCTCGCTCCTGACAGAGTTCTTCTCAGGCTGCTGGGTTTTCAAACGGCTAGCAACAAGCTGCAAACTGGCTGATCGAGCACAGTGCAGATCCTCGTATCTGCATCTGGAGTCCTCTTTAAGAAATTATCTGACTCATTTGGGTCAAATAATAGTTTCCAAGGAGACTCAGAAGAGAAGAGAGGAAGTGTGATATTAACCTAACCTAGATACCAAATATTTTTTTCCTCTTTAATTTCTTGACGACTCTTGTGTAACCTCTTTGAATGGCCTTTAGAGCTCTAGACCTGTACATCTAAAGGCAGTGTTGGCAATTGACCATAAATTGACTGACCTAAAATTAGCTGCTGGACAGTGTGTTTTCATCAGGATACTGGGAGTGGAATATGCATTTTTGCATCAGTGTGTAACCATATAGGAAGGAGTGTGCTTGTTCTCAAAGCCAGGATTATGTTTTGCTGCTATGAGGCCAGCTTCCCTGCCATAGTTTTGGCACATCAGGAATGTCCCAGTGTGTTTATAGATTTGGGACATAACGGCATTCTTGAGTCCTTATCTGCCTCTGACCTGGTTAGCTAGAAGGAGACAGGAAGAGGGGTCTTAGAGAGTTTCCTGTTATGTTTAAGTCTTGTTTAAGGGCTTCCTTGTTCTTTCTGCCCTCATGGATGAGGGCAAGGGGCAAGGACCAGCGAAATCTTGCTGCTTCGCTAGAACCAAAATTGTTTACTCCACCTTTAGGAGGTGCCATGAACTTTAAGGTCACCATCCTGAAAGTCATGGATAATCCATTCCACTCTGTGCAAGAGTGGCCAGAGAAGAATATCGCTTAGAATAGCTTTCCCCCGGAACTTTAAGCCAAACACATCTGGTTTCACTCTATTTATTAATGCCTAGAAGTACATGAATAAAATGAGTAGAGATAAGGAATGCCTCTGAAGGAAATTATGTTAAAACTTCTTTGCTCTCCCCAGCTCCTGCAGCCCAGAGAATTGGCCACACACATAGTAACCGGTCCGTTCTGAGCCTTGGAAGTAACTGATGGAGTTAGTTAGGAGTAAGATTCATCTTTCTGGCTGGCTGCAGACGTGGAGAGGTTGTGGGAGGGACCGTGGAACTTGTCTCAAGGATACCTAGGCGGCAGGCTGGTTTCTCTTGAGGAAGCTGTTTCTTTGTTTCTTTCCCATACTGAAACTTTAGACTAAGGAAATAGGCCTCTAAGGGAACACGTCTTTTGTTTGTTTATAGTGATGTAATTCCTCTCCCCTCCCCCATTTATCTTTTAGTTCCTTTCTCTTCCTCCTTGTCTTTACTTAAAAACAAACCCCACAAAACTCATACCACTTTCCTTTCATTGATGGATGTTTATTTTGTTAGTAATGTTAGTAGGGGTAGGTATATCTTTTATGCAAGAGGCCTTCACGTATGCTAGACGCAAGAGAGTTCAGGCTTGGCTGTGAAGGGGAAGGGATGCTCACGTTGAACGCAGGCTTCTGGCACCCACAGCCTGGGGATGACTAGGTGGGGCTCTAGAGAAGAGTAATTGGAAATCTTTGATAATAGTTGAGTGCTCGTGGAGAGACTAGGTAGGACTGGAGGTTGAAAGTAGTGTGTCATCGAAGAAATGCTAAAGGAAATTCAGAATGAATGTGGTTTCCGGGGAGACCACAGGGGGGTGGCATGTGGGGGGGGGGAGAGAGTGGAGGTCTGGCAGGACCTTGGAAGAAGCAGCAAAGGAGACCTGGGGTACAAAGAAAACAAAGGACTCTAAACCCAATTCTGAAAGGGTCCCCGCCACGCCCTGCCTCTTCTGAGCACGGATGCTCATCAAGGGTAAGAGGCAAGTGCCTGGTAGAGGAGGCAGAGACAGTCCTGACTCAGAAACAAGGAGACAAGGGCACACTGGGGATGGCTTTCCCTCCCCATGGGATAAGAAGTTGCCGGGAGAGTCTAAACCCCCACCCCGCCCCAGTGTCAGGAAACCCCAAGGCTCACCCCCAGACATGATTGGTGGACCTCTCTGGGCCACGCACTTCCCCACAGGGTGGGGCTCAGCACTAGACAAGTAGGAACTGAAAAGGGTGTGGAGTTCTTGGGTCTCTCCCTCCTCTTTTTAAAAAGCCACGGTCCTTGGATTTACTGCATTCTGTGTTTATGATGTTATGAAATAGCTTTGCAGTACATCCTTTACATCAACTAGTTCATTCACCTGTCACTGTAGCTCTCTGATTTAAAAAAAAAAAAAAAAAGTATTTATTTAGCCCAGGCTTGTCTTGAACTTGTGTAGTTGCGGCTCGCCTTGTATGCTTGAGTACTGGGACTAGAAGCGTGTACGAGGGTCTATCCACGCATTGTCTCTGCCCTGCCATCTTTATGGGGAAAGGTTTTATGCACCGAAAGGTTTCAGTGACCTGTCCAAGGCCATGGAGCTTGTCACTTAGAGACCAGGATGCTTCCTTTGGGTCTCAGGCACTTTGGCCTAAATCCATGATTCTCCTACACAACTATCTCAAAATAACAAGCATGAGTATTGTTATGTAATCTGTGCCTATATTTTAAAGTTGAGAAACAAAGAATCTTATCAGTCAGTATCTATTGCATGAGAATTTTGCAATTCTCATTTTAACTTTGAGACATAGTCCACCTTTTTTTTTTTTTTTTTTTTTTTAATACCTGTAGAGCGACTGTTTACATTCCACCAGTGGGTAATGATTACATTATGGAAGGACAAACCAGTGAGCAGTTGTTTAGTTGCTCCATGTAGGCATGCATGCTTGTGGTCCCAGCACCCGAGAGCTGACGCAGGAATGCTACAAGTTTGAGACAGAGCAAGTTCAAGGTTCCCTACGTCTCGGGGCTCTGCCTTAAAACACCTACCAAGGGGCTCAGGTGATAGCAGTTTCAACATTATGTTTATACATCCCCTTAAACATTGTATGTTTACATATCAAAGAGCCAAGTGTGGTGGTTCGAGCCTGTATTCCAGCTCTGGGGAGACAGAGGCGGGAGGATCCTGGGACTCATTTTACCAGCTAACCTGGCCCACTTGCCAAGTCCCAAACCAGTAGGAGATTCTATCTCAAGGAAAAAAAAGAAAAAAGAAAGAAAGGAAATGGCTTTTTGAGGAGCATTGTCTGAGGTTGCCTCTAGCCTCCATGTACAGACAGACAGACAGACAAGCAGAGATACACCAACACATGGTCATGCTTGTCCTGTTTCATTGTGCTTGCCCCCCACCCCTCCCCCAGTCTCTCCTCCTGTCCTAAACAATACAAAACCAGTTTGCTGATTGTTTCAGTCTTGGTCACAACTGTGTTCTCTGCCACTCTCCTTAGGCCGTCTGCTGAGGTCCTTATTGTAAGGATTTGTAACGCCCCATTTGGGCTCTCAGTTGATTTATGGCTCTGGGATCAGGATATTCAAAGACTCTTATTTTCATACAACTGAATTGTTCACCAGAGAGTACTTTCAGGGAGAAGTAGTGCCTTGTGTTTCTAATAGATCTGTCTTTCTCTTTGCGGCTAAAATGAAGTTCCTCTGATTGCGTCCCTTGGCGACTGGAAGGGTTAATGCCTTTTCCCACTATAAGCACCTGGCCGCTTACTTCCTTGAGGATGTGTTTCTAACAGCTGTTGCTGATTATCATAGCCAGTTAATAGAATCATACATAGTTATCCGAAACAGAGTTAGCTATGACTTGAGGAGGAGGAGGAGGAGGAGGAAGAGGAGGAGAAGGAGAACGCACACAGCTTATGGTTAAAGGACAAAATTACTTATATTGGGAAGAATCTTAAATCACAGTTGTGCAAGATCATCAGTGTCTTGATCAACTTAGGGAAGTGCAGAGAGCTCAGCCTGCTTGCTTCTGGGGGTGGTGGTGGTGGGGATGTGCCAAGGACTAGGGAAAGCTCCTGAGGGCAGCGATGCCCCATTCCGAAATCACAAACTGATTTCATTCCCTGCACCCATGCCAAGCAGGCATTAGAAGCTGTCAGAATCACTTTACTGAGATCCATGATCTCTTAGAGGTTCTAGCTAAAGGACATTGTAGGCAGAGCTTGGAAGCAAGCAAGGTCTGAAGTTTCAGGGCCAGGATAAGTGATTCTGTGCTGCTTGTACAGAGAAGGGCAGGAAAGGTGAAGCACTTGGGTCCTCCTAGCTCCTAGGGCAGAGTATCACCCGTAGTTCTTAGTGAAAGAAAGACTGCACCAACCTGCAAGAGCTTTGGGACTGAAATAAAATCAAAGATGTGTTTTTAAAATGTTCTTCTGCATTTTCCAGCTATAAACCTATAGTGGAATACATTGACGCCCAGTTTGAGGCCTATTTGCAAGAGGAATTGAAAATTAAACGTTCTCTCTTCAACTACCATGACACAAGGATTCACGCCTGCCTTTACTTTATCGCGCCCACGGGACATTCACTGAAGTCCCTGGACCTGGTTACCATGAAGAAGCTGGACAGCAAGGTACCGCACGTGGCCCCAGCCACTCTCCTTCAGGCCTCCATTTCTCTAAGGCATAGCTTATTTGATGTAATGCATGTAGCTGGGTCATTGTTATTGCTTTGCTTTCTTTTGTCATGGATTACAGAGCCATGAAGTTCGGCCACCTAAGTGCCTAAAAAACCTCTTCTGGGTGTTAGGCACGAGGAGACCAAGCCTACACACAAAACTACACCTAGTTCTTAAATGGAGACTAAGATTTAAACGTGATGGTTATTTAACCACCTGGAGACTATAAAGAGCCGGCTTTAATTTGAAGTTCAGAGTAGGATCAGGTTCTAATGTTTTGCCTGCCTGAGGACACGCAGCCTTTTAGATTTTAAAAATGCATGTCTCCACAGGAAGTGAAATCTGTATTTCGTTTATTGGCCTGTCACATTTGTAGACTCTGTCTTTACAGCTCTCGAAGGAAGGGGGTGTTCAGCGTGATACAGTCTGATGTCCGGTTGTATAATTAATCCAGTTTTCTGTTTTGAAATGAACAGGAAACAATATGTTCCAAAATATATGATGCAAAGGGCATCAAGAGTGACCACAAGCTAAGCCGTCGTCCTTTCTCCTGAACTAACTCCCTTTGACAGTATAGAGTCTTACTGGATGATCAGAGCCCCTAGGGTGTGTTAGTCTGTGCATATACCACCCCCCAAATACCGTTTAAAATTTTCTTTCTCTTTAGAGAAGTAAAACATAAAGAGAATGTTCAGCAGTTAGCCTGTCCCCCAGGCTCCTTTCTGGACTAGCCAGGGTCTTTGGGTTTCTAGCATCCATGGGCAAAGTGCTTTACAGAAAGATACTCTGCTGGCCTTAAAGCATTTATTTATTATTATTATTATTATTATTATTATTATTTGCTACTACTACTACCACCATCACCACCACCATTACCATTACTACTACCACAACTACACTACTACAACCAGCAGTGGACTCTGCAAGGATAATAGACACTCTTCCTTACCCTGTTCACTTATCTGAACTTTGATTCCTGGTTTTGCTCTGGTGGTGGCAGATCCCACGTGGGGAGGGGCTGATCCACTTCTGCCTTGCCTGCTCCACTTCTGCTAAGCATCCATTTGTTAGAGGCATTCTAAAGAAAGGTGGGGGTTGTAGCTTTCTGTTTGAGAGTCGAAAGGAAAAGGAGAAAACTAGAGCATGAACAAATGCAACTAACATAAACAAACCAGAAGGCCCGACTGCAGAGCAGGCTAAACTCTCAGATGACTTGATTATGGTATTGTCGGAGAGCTAGGTAGCATCTCTCAGTGCTATTCATCCAGTTTAATTTATTTATAAAGATAAAGGGAAGTGTTGAGCAATTATGGTCTTAGAATAGTGTAAGTGTCTGTCTGTGTGAGGGTTTGATGTCTCTGTCTATACCCTGATCAGTTTGGCCAAGAAACCATGACTGGCTGTTGTCTTTGATACCGTCTCATTCCAGAGTGTACACACAAGGTCGTCGTGAAGGACAGAAAGGGTTCTGCCTGTGAGGTTCTGATCAAGCCCTTGCCTGTTGTTAGGGACGTTCTCCTAAACCAGAGGAATCCCCAACTCCAAGAGATGTGTTGAACACAAACATGTTTGTCAGCACTGTCTCTTGTTCTTTTTTGTCACAGAGTTCTTATTTGGCCCATGGAAGAGAAAAGCAAAAAATTCAAATGTGACTGAGAACTCTGAAATGCCGTGAGCTCCTGAGCTGGGCAGAGAATGTAGTCTAGATACCAGATCTCCAGAGCATCTCACTAAAAGCTCTGTGCCTGTGAGGGAGGAGGAGACAGGTCATCTTAAACTGTGGATTAGAAGAAAAAGTTGTATCTGTAGTCCCAGCACTCAGGAGGAGACAGGAGAATCAGGTGCTCCAACCAACCTCAGCACAGTGTGTTTGAGGCCAGCAGTGTGAGACCTCTGGAAAAGTCGAGCCAACGGTGTCCTTCCCACCTTGGGGCTTTGTTCCTGCATACCCAGGTGTCCTGAGCTCTTATTCTGGGATGTCTACCATTAAGGCCAAACTCAATGCACCCCTGTTTTCATAACTGATGTTCTGAAAATGAGCCATCAGTTTTTGAGCCAGGGTCTCATGGAGCGCATGTCAGCTTCAAACTTACTGTATAGCTGAGCATGGCTTTGAACTCTTTAACCTCCTGACTCTCTTTAGTGGTGGGATTCCTGTATGTGCCACCATGCTCATGGAGACCCTTGCTTTAATATAGGACTTTTTTGTTTGTTTGTTTGTTTGTTTTTCAAGACAGGATTTCTCTATGTAGCCCTGGCTGTCCTGGAACTCACTCTGTTGACCAGGCTGGCCTCGAACTCAGAAATCCACCTGCCTCTGCCTCCCAAGTACTAGGATTAAAGGCGTGCACCACGACTGCCCAGCTAAAAATGGGTAATTTAAAATGATTATTTATTTATTTATTTATTTATTTATTTTTGGCTTAATACTTGAATCTCTCCCAGGAATTTCCAGGTCATCACAATAAGGAAAAGGTGATACAGTGTAGCCCTGATAATGCTGCGCTTTGACTAGTGCTGCATGGGCACACAGAAATCAAGCCCCTAAAAGGAGTGGCTGTTTATTCAAAGAGTGGCCTGACTTCCTTGCTGTCACTGTTTGTCACGGAATAAAAACACTTCCTTTTACTCTGTCAAGTGGGAGTTGGCACAGGAGAGGAAATTACAAATAAGCGTCAGTGTGGGATGCGAGGAAGTCAGAGGGGAGCTGAGAGGATTCTGTGTCTGAATTTCCCATCCAGGAGGAAGTCTGATCGGCAGCATCAGCACCTTACATTCTGTGAACGCGGACATGTTTGTGCTTTTGCAGGTGAACATCATCCCGATCATTGCGAAAGCTGACACCATCGCCAAGAATGAACTGCACAAGTTCAAGAGTAAGATCATGAGTGAACTAGTTAGCAATGGCGTCCAGATATATCAGTTCCCCACAGATGAGGAGACGGTGGCCGAGATTAACGCAACGATGAGCGTAAGTCCTCCTCAGCTGAATTCGGACTGGAGGGAGGCCTTCCAGAAAGCTTGCATGGAGGTCCTCAGTGGGACTGCCAGTCATTTAATTAGCCTGTGCCTCAGTTTCTCTCACTGTCAAGTGGGGAAAGAAGGCAGGATTATCTCAGCTTTCTGCCTGCTCTGGTTTTTATGGGGACTCTTCTAGGAATGTGACACAGATACAGGACCTTATTCAAAGCAGCTCAAAGAAGGGAGCCCTTTACTCGGTCAGCGTTGGCAGAAATATGGCTGCCTGCTTCCCATTTGCCTAAGAGCTACCTTCCCCTATGTGCCTTTCCACTGCATTTTCCCGAATCTGAAGGCAAACCAAAAAATGAGGGATACTATCCACAGCAGAGAGGTAGCCATCAGGAGATAAATGAGCTGCTCCTGGCCCTTCATTGGCTTCATGACCAGGTCTTA
>JADRCD010199523.1:0-10202 GCA_019843815.1 Montemys delectorum | reverse complement strand
CTGTGCCCCAAGCACCATAAAACTTGTGTTCATGCTCTGGAATTGCTGGGGATGGGGACGCCTGGTATCCGGAGACTCAGGCTTAGGGAGGTGACTGACTAGGATCCCCTAAGGGCTTCTCCCCATACAGAGTAAGGGTGAAGCGACATGTCTAGAGGTTCCCATGACTGGATCAGACCCGGCCTCCTGCAGCATGTGAGGGTGCTGCATTAGCTGCCACAAGTCACTCCTGCATGTCCCACAGCAGGGCAGCTAGCACTAAAGATGGCCCATTTGGGAGGGCCACTCCTTCCCTTGTGTCACGTCAACCTGCTGCCAGTATAGGGGCTATGCTGTGACACTCGGGAGTTCTCTTCCAGAATGTTCCAGCCTTCTCATTGGCCTTGTGCTGTACTCTCTGTGTGTGATGTAATGGTGTCCTCCTCAGCTGAGAGCAGCCAGGGTAAAGTGATCCCTTGAACTGTTTCCCAAGCTGGTGCAGCTTGGAGATTTCCTTGCCCCTCCAGGGCTGATGTGCTGTCATGCCTATGTGCCATATCCACCTCCTTCATCTGCCCCTCTGGTGATGAACACCAAGCTGGTTGGTTCCCTGGCTCAGCACAGAGTCCCTGACACAAAACCACACCACTCTTTTTGGCCACCTTCCTCAAGATGGTGCCCCCTTCCCCCTCAGCCCTGACCGCTGCTCTCCATTCCTGTGGATCTGTCTCCCATGGACACTTGTGTCTGTGGACTGTTGGCCCTGAGGCCTTCTTTCTGTATCTGGCCTTTTTCACTCAGCATCATGTGATCACAGCTGGGGAAGGACCTCATTTATGACAGGTGACACCATTCTTCCACTTGTCCATTGATGGATACTTGCTCCCACCTCAGCTGTTGGGACTAACATGCCACGGGTCCCTGGGAAACTTCCATGTCCTGGCACAGCCTCGATCTCTGTCAGAAATGGTTCCTGCTGAGATGTTCTTGAGAGCATTCTGCCTGCTGAGGGGGCTCCTGTCCCACTGTGAATGTGTCCTCTGCCTCCAGGTGCCAAGGGGATAGTTGATGTCTGTCTTACTAAGTCAATATTGAAAACTAAGGGCCACTAAATGCCTAGCCTTAAGGGATTTGTTACCAATACATGCTGGAAGAAGAAATGCTCACAGGTTGTTCTCTGACTTACACAGGCATGCACACACACACATACACACACTCACTCACACATGTATACAAATGCATTCACACACACACAAATAAATAGATAAATATACTTTAAAATGTTTCTCAAAAAAAAAATAAATGTGGCTGGGGCAAAGCCCAGCCATGGACCACGGACTCAGTATGTAGAGGGCTTCAGGTTCTGCTCCAAACTCCACAAACCAAACCCTGGAAACAGACCTGATCCCTCAGTCACCCCCCCCCAGGTTCCCTCCCCAACATGTACTTCTACTGGTCCTTTTTGAGCTCTCTGTGCTCTACATTGTTCCCTGAGGCATTTGAAACTGACGGCCCTTCTGTCCGACACCCGGCTGGCACTTGCAGAGTCAGAACCCCTTCACCCCTGCAGATGGGAAATGCTGGGAAAGTGACCTCACGATGCAGCTGGACAAGGCTCCACCACGGTGCAGGCCGGCGGGTCCTGGACGGCACCCCAGAAGATGCAGCCCAGCGTGAGTGTGCATGCAGTCCCCCACAGTCCAATGCTTCGTCCACTTAGGCTCTAGAATGTTTTTTTGATCCAGGTATGAAATTCAAAGGAAATGTATTATTACTCTCAGCAGGGAGATGTCACCCTTGAAGGACTGGATTCGAACACTCTCCAAGCACGGGCTAAGGGCTGAGACCCTGTCTTTTCCAGGCCCAGCCAGAGAGTTGGCCACCACTGAGTCACGAAGATGGTCTGGGCAAGGCGCTACGTAGCAGGGTCACTCGAAAAGGCCCAAATGTCAGTGTGCTTTCCCCTGAGCTTTTTTAAATTGTTCCATTTTCCCCCCAACTAGTTTCATGTCTTTATTTGATGTCAGTGTTTGGCCTGGAATTCTTTAAAAAAAAAATTTTTTTTTTTTAATTTTATTTTATGTTTGAGTACACCATTGCTCTCTTCAGACACACCAGAAGAGGGCATCAGATCTCATTACAGATGGTTGTGAGCCACCGTGTGGTTGCTGGGAATTGAACTCAGGACCTCTGGAAGAGCAGTCTCTTAGTCCTGACCTGGAATTCCTGACCTTTTCACTCAGCCTCCCAGGTACTGGAGCCTCTGCGCCCCGCTGCGGTGTTTCTCTGTGAGGGGCAAGACAGGTCCCAGCAGTTTCACCAATAGAGAAAGAAGTTAACAGTCTTCATTCTCAGAGCACAAAGGAGCTAGCCTCGTGAGGGCTCGGCTTGACACAGGTGTTGACACAGGAAACACAGCTGAATGCTTGTAGAGTATTCAGAAAGTCACCTTTCTCATCCTGTGACTAGACACTGGCAGGGAAGCACATAGACTCTGTGTTGTGGCAGAGTTCAACACAGATGGATATACTCGGAGTTCTTCGGGGTCACAGGAAAGGAAAGGAAGGCTTGGAGAGGCAGAGGAACTGACCTGGGGTGGCACAGATCCTGAGAGACAGGGCTCAGCCCAGCTCGGCATGGTGCCCGCACCAGCTGCTGCTCACACCTCTCCTGGTCTCATCTGTTTGAACACCCCATCTTCTTGGGAATAGCTAAGATCCAGCCATCCTCCTCCTGAAGGTGCCTGCGGTTCTGTGGCACAGCTGTAGCAGGGACAATTTGGTTATTAGTGAAACACACAGAAAGGTAGGCTCGCCCCCTTTGGGACAGGCCAGGGATCAGCTGTGTGTGGGGAGGACACCATTTTACTTTTCCAGGGATCAGATACTGCCAACCCAAGGTGCTCAGGGACTGATCTGTGGATTCCTTGATCTCTCATGGTCTCTCAGAGTGACAGCTTAGTCACTGTTGAGCGAGGGTATTGTTTATGGAGACTCTCCTCCCTTGAGCTCTTCCCACTCAGGAAAGGTTCCAGGTTAAGTGTCATTTGTCATGCGTCCCCTCTGCTCAGAGCTGGGGAGGGCCCGATGCTGCAGAGTAGAAAGCTTACTTTCCCAGCTCTCAGATGACCAGGACAGGTCTGTGAGGTGAGGGTGAGGGCTGCAATCCCAGGGTGAGCTGCATAGACCAGGGCAGCGCTACACACAGGGTACTAGAGGCAAACACATGGTCTGAGGGTGAGGGCACACAGGCGACTGACTTGCAGTTCCCTGTCACAGTGAGAGACTCCTCATCAGCACCAGGCAGGCATCCTGATAAATGAAAGCCAACAGACAACATCAGCCCCCCCCCCCCCCCCCCCCCGGTGGAGCCCATTTAAGCCCCAGTGCCTGGTGACCTTCCTGGAGGAGGCCACTGAGCTGGGAGCACAGCCAGGAGGGAGCCAGTGTGTGCAAGATGAATCAGGCATCGTGCCAGCTGGTCGCATGGCCAGGGCTCTGCAGTTCCCTCCAGGGAACCCAAGTTCCTCTGTAGGAATGAGAATGTGGGGGCGAGGTAAGTTTCCACATCCTGTCCTGGTGACTCCTGAGAGGCCTGGGTTGGCAGCTTCCTGCTGCTGTGCCTCCCGTACCTGCACAGCACAGATGGAAGGCAGAGAGACAGGTACCTGCCCACCTTCCCGGGGACAGTGTCCTTCTCTAAGGCCTTGAAGTTGCCAGAAGCACACATTTATCTGGGGATGCCATTGCTCTCTCTTGAAACCGAAACACTGCTGTATCTACCTCCAAAGATTGGGCACAGTGTATGTCCCTGAGGCCAGCAGTGTGGGGTTGGGTGGGGGGTGGGGGGAGGGGGTTGTGTGGAGACTCAACAGGGGCCAAGGAAGCTCAGGAGCCAGCTGTGAGCTCAGCGATCCTGTCTTAAGGCTTCGAGCACCTCCTCTACTCACTGGGAGTGAGTGACATGGACAGAGATGGCGGCCCTTTTCCACTCTGTGACCAGGGCCTCTTAGTTGTTGCCAGCAGCATGGTCATCACAGTCCCAGAGGACGATGACCCCAGGAGGAGGCAGAGGGCCTTGGGGTGGAGACCTGCGCATGGCTCACCCAGCTGGGCGGGTGCTATTGGCTGGTGGCTGCCGAGAGAAGATGGAGCCTGGTGATTCGGGCTGGTCACCCTAGTACTTGGGAGGCTGAAGTAGGAAGATTGCGAGTTTGGGCCAGCCTGACCACATAAAGATACCAAATTTAAAATAACGACAACAATAATAATTTTAGATATAGTATTCTTGGCTGGGGCATAGTCTGCTGGTAAAGCCATGCACAACACAAGTCAGGTTCATTTGCAGCCATCAGCACATAAAGATATTCTACACCAGGCATGGGAGACGCGTGTGTGATCTCTAAGTACTGGGCGGGGCTTAGGCAGGAGGATTTCCACAAGTTACAGGACAGCCTGACTACATAGTGAGACCCTGCGTGTAATATTCTGCCCACTGGAATACAAATAGAAATGCCCATGAGTGGGGTGCGCTAAGCTGGCTTGTATTTTACAAGCATCCTTAAGCGGCTTAACTAACCCCCCTCGAGCGCTTCCAGTGCGCTAACTTAACACCTGCTTCTTAGACACTGCAGTTATGGTAAGGTGGGGGGGCTCTCGCAGGGCAGCGCTGTTTACAAACTCGGTGAAATCCGCTTGAAACATTGAAAGTAGAAACATCTGACACCGCAGCCTGAACTTAAAACGCACTTAAAAATGGCTACCTATCTCAGTGGGTAATAACATAGGCCACCTCCGCCTGGGGACCTGCGTTCCATTCCACACAAAGGTGGAAGGAGAGACCCAACTTCATGAAGTTGTGTGTACTCTGATATCCTTACACACACTGTGGCATGCGCACCCACATGTACACACGGTATTATAACTTTAAAAAAAATTAAATGACTGGGCGGGGCATACACCTGTAACCCCAGCATACAGGAGGTGGAGGCAGGAGAATCATCAGTTCAGAGGATTTTTTGCTACATAGCAAGTTTGAAGCCAGGCTGGGCTACATTGGGACCTGCTTCCAAATTCTTCCACAGGAGAAGTATTGAGCTTTATTCCACCTAAGCTCAGGGCACCCCCTCAGGCAGGGCCTCACATTTTCTCCCCAGCATCCAGTGCTGTCCGCTTCTCATGTGTCTCTACTCTGCTTGACCAGGCAGCCCAGGACCGTGGCACCTGTCCTGAGGACAGATGTGGGGACGCCAGAAGTAAATCCCTGGGTGACTCCAGGAAGCCTCAGAGTTGTCCTGGTCTGCAGATCTGTGAGGAATTAGCAAGTGGCTCTAGACATCCACTGAGGTTACACAGGAAGGGTGACACTCTGACCCCTGTCTGCAAAGCCAGGAGGGAAGATGTGGCCACCCACCACAGCTGGCTCCTTCATATAGCTCACACTTCCCCAGCATCCCTGAGCACTCCCCTCTCGGGTTATTTATAAAAAGCCTGCAGAAGTCGGCAGACTTGTGCCAGGCAGAGGTGTGCTCTACAGACTGAGAAGAGGGGGCCCTGGCAGGGGCTGCTTGCCTGTGACATCATCTGGGAACAGCCACCAGGCGTGTTCCACCCCCACACTAGCAACACACACACACACACACACACACACACACGCACATGCACACACACATGCACACACACATGCACACACGCACGCTCGCGCACACACAGGCTGCCTGCTCCTTCCTCACAGAGGCTCCGCAGAGCCTGGGGCAACCCGGCAGGTGGAAAGAGGGACTGGCAGCCACAGGAACGCTAGCTGAGGCTGTGGGTCTACGTTGCCCCATTCCCAAGTCCTGATTTGCTGGCCCCCTGGCCAGACCAGGAGGAAGGAACAAGAGGCAGGGTCAGCCCAACGGAGCCCCTGTCAGCTTCCCTCCAAGCTTTCTCGCTCAACCTGACTGCAAACTGGATGCTGTAGTGTCCCTCTGCCTGCTAGAGTCTCAGCATCCAGAGTAGCCACTGCAACCAAGAAGGTACTCAAAGCCCAACAGGGGCCCACAAGATGGCTCAAAGGGTAAAGGTGATTGCTGCAAAACCTGACAACCTGAGTTCAATCCCTGGGACCCACATGATGGAGAAGACCAAATCCTGCAAGTTGTCCTCTGACCTCCATATCTGCACTATGGCATGAGTACACTCACAGACAAGCATACACACACACACACACACACACACACACACACACACACGCATGCTCACGCACTCACACACACACACTCACACACACACACACACACACAGCTCCAACTGAATTGAACTTTTGACCTGTAACTCTCTAATGTGTGTATATGTGTCTGTGTGCATGTGGAGATCAGAGGACAATTAATGGGACTCACTTCTCTCCTTCCATGTGGGTTGTCAGGCTTGGTGAAGCATCGTTACGAATATTGGAATCAATTTAGGGGACACCACCGCCTGTCCCCCACCATACCACTGTGTCTCATCTAATAGGGGTGCAGACATGGCTGAGCCAGTCTTTTTTTTATTATTAAATTAATTTATTTTTTATACTCCATATTCCATCCCCTCACCCCTATCCACCCTTCGACTGTTCCACATAGCACACCTCCTCCTCACCCCACCCCTGTCACTGCGTGGATACCCCCAGCCCCCTGAGCCAAAGTCTTAACCACTCCCGGGAGCAGAGACTAATGAGCAGTCTCATTGGAGCATGCTTGGGGTCCAGCTCACTTTGGTGAGGTGCCTCATCACCTCGCAGACAGGGACTACCCACAAGTCCCATATGGAAGCCTAGCACCTATAGCTGCTTCTAAGTTTGTGTGTGTATATGGAGAAGTCTGTGGGTTCCTGCTGACTCACAGGAACGGGTCCTGGTCTGTGCCCTTTGGTTGGTGTGGGGGAAATCCTATGAGTGAAATGGGAGCTCTCTATTCACCACACTGCCTGTGGGGCCTTTGCTGTAACCCCAGGGGCATCTCCCATGCCATCCATCACTACCTACCTTGTGGACTGAGGTCCCCTCAGGATAACTTATGCCTTCTGTGTATGCAATCTGCTGCTCCATGGAGCCCCAGGGGTCTGAGATCACACTTGCCACACCCTCCCCTCTGCCCAGAAATCCCAGGTCTACCCCAAACCCTGTGATATCTAGTGGCTGAGTCCATGTCCCAGGGTCCTGAAGTCTTTCTTCGTGTGCCTGCCTTTTTCCTTCCTCTGTGGTGGCTGCTCCTGGGAGACAGACTGAAGCATGGCAGCCGATCATCCTCACAGCAGATGCCCTCCCCTGGGCTGTCCGCACTGAGATTCGACTAGGAGGTACAACTGACCCTCAGTGCCTCCAGCCAGGAGTGAATGAAGTCATACCTGCCCACCATTGAGCTGTGATGTGTGCAAGCACCATGTGAGCCTTCTCTGTGTAGCCTGAGTGTGATCTCCATATGGGATCCAAGACTTCAGGGTGAGGCATTTGTCATTTGAACTACTTGGTCCCCTGGGCTCCCACTCCCTCAGTCCTCAGATCTGCAGCAGAGGCACTGACATTCTGGTATACATACAAGTGCAGAAGCCTGTGCATGCACACTAGCAGGCCAGCTAGCCTGGCCTAAGCGGCCCAGGGATGCCTTTGGAGGTCACTGCCCATCAGACCCTTGCTGGGGCCACTCTGACCCTCTGCTTCCTTCTCTGTGCAAACAGCAGAGATGGACTAGCTAATCCTGAAGGTCTTTCAAGTTTGCTTGGAGTCACCGACTCAGTCACCTTTGGAAGTGGGAGGGTGAGGCACCATCTCCTCCCCAACCCCAAATCCTCCCACCAGTTCTGATCCTCACATGCCTCTGCACACAGCTGTCTGGCACCCCCAGCTTGGCCCACATTAGGGCCCCAAGTGGAAACTGACTCGCATCCTACAGCTTCCTCTGGCTGATGAAGGAATGGAGTTTGCCTCTCTGTGCTATTGCAGCTCTGGAGAGTTTCAGTGCCAGTGGACAGCTGGAAGCCGGTTCCCCTCTCCTGCCCCTGCCTAGTCAGCAGCCAGCAACAGCAACCGCCTGGGTTCTGCTGAGTCAACGTGGCCAGGCTGGGCCCTTGGCTCTGCAGTACCTGCCTGGGCTGATCCCCTGATGGAGACTCTCATCACTTAGCCTCAAATGTAACCCAAAGTAATGCCACGCCCCACCCTGTGTTTATCACCCTTGCGGCTCTTTGCATCCGTGAGTGAGTGCAGATGTTCAGAGGGAGGAGGGGGGAAGAGGACCCTCTGCAGGGCTCCCCTCACCTCCCCTGCCCCAGACTCAGCCCACACAGCTGGCTTCACCCTGCAGGACAGCTCTGGGCCTCTAGATACAGTCTCTCAGCCCCCAGCCCAGATGGAGGTTGGCTGAAGGACAGACAGACAGACAGACAGATAGGGGCAATCACCCCAGAAACTGCCCCTGGCCTTGCCACTCCCTGCTCCGGCTGTGTGGTCTGTGACTCCAAAGCTAAGAGGAAAATGCACTTGGGCCCAAGGGGCCAGCACTCTGTAGTGCACCAGGACACAGCACACTGTGTCCCTGAGGGGATCTCAGGTAAGTGCATCAGACCCCATTTCTACCCAGGCGTCCAGGATTTGTCCCTAGCCGCATCAAAACCAATGAGGACAGGGGTGTGGCTCCACTGAGAGAGAGCCCAGCATGCTAGGAGTGGGAGGGCCATCTCCAGTTATAAAAACTGGGCTCCGTGGCATAGGCCTGTAACCTAGCCGGTCACCTTGGTGGCTGGAGACACCTCTAAAAAGTGTCAGAAGGGCTCAGCCACCTGCTCACAAGGAAAACTCCAGCCAGAGATCTGAGTCCCTTTGAGCCTCAGTTTCCACATCTCAAACATAGGATGGTAAAGAGACAGTGTCTTCTTGTTTGGCTATGCTGGCTGGGATGGTTTCAAGAAAGCCACTGGCATGTGGAGACCCTCCTTGTCTAGTTACACCCCCCCCTCCGTGGCCACATTCATGACTGGCTTTGGAAGTAAATACAGAGAAAAGGAAGAGTGCTCCCCTACCCCACTACCCTGTTCTTGTGTCTCTAGATATGGCTGTCCCAGTTGTGGAATAGTACTCAGCTATGAAGAGGAAAGGAGTACGAAGACGTGCTGCAATGTGGTGAACAGTGAAAGGCAATCAGATGTGGAAGGCCACCGGATGCAAGATTCTGTTTACACGAAGGAAAGATCGGGAGTTAGTGAGTACCGGGAGTTGGGGAAGAAGGAGGATTGCGGGATCACGAATGAAAGTGTGGGAACAAGAAAGATGTTGTAAAGGTGACTGCAGCGATGGTCACACAGCCCTGCGGAGAAACGAAAACTGTCCAGGTTGTGCGTTTTAATCAGGGAAATCGGTGGACACATCCAACACATCTACAGCTGGTTGGCTTCAGAGCCACCCAAATGTGGGATGTGAAATGTCCTTATCCGGACCTCTGCATTAGACTACAGCGTCTGGACCCAGGACTCACACTTTTAAGAAGAGCAGGAGGCAAGCTGTACGCATGCGCACAGAAACTAAACAGAACGCCCCGCCCCGTCCCCCCAGGGTGTTCACCGCCCTGGGGGGTCTTACAAGCTCAGTTCTTTGGTTTTTGTTGGTTTTTGCTTTGTCTTTGTGGCTTGGAAGAATACAAACGGTTTACCTTCTGGTTCTGGGAGCTGGGGGGTCTCACTGGGCCACCAGCAAAGTGCAGAATATCTCTCTAGCACCCGGTGATGAGTGTGGGGTGCTGTTTTCTTGCATTTTTCAGCTTTTAGAGGCTGCCTTCCTTGTTCTCGGTCCCTTCTTTCACCTTTAAAGCCAGCCATAGTTAGCTGAGTCAGTGTTCCATCTCTTGGGACTCTGGACCACAACTCCCATCTTCTCTGCCCCTGTATATGCCCGCACTGTGCTTGCTTGGGCTCCTTCTGGTCAGCACAGAAGCAGCCTCAAGTCTTCCTCCCAGTTCCACAACCCGACAGTCCGAGGGATCGAGGGATCGAACTGGACAGCTCCCTCAGGCTGCTCCTCAGGGCCCCTCACAAACTGGATACAGCCTGCTATGAGGAGAGCCACATTCACCCAGGGGTATGCACTGTTCCTGAGAGTTCCCGCCCTTGATTCCCCACCCCACCCCTGGCACCCCGAGCTCCATACAAGGCACAGTGAATTTGAAATGGATTCTGGGCTCCAGCCACCTCTCTCTGCCTCTCCACTCCAAT
>JADRCD010199522.1:8394-32025 GCA_019843815.1 Montemys delectorum | reverse complement strand
TTCACTAGCTGGGGATAAACATTCAAACATATAAGCCTATAAGTCCAAACTTTGTTTTGTGCACCTACATTAACAAAAGAGGATGGGGATCTGCATTCTTCATGAACTGGGTCTCCTGCCTCTATATGCTTCTGACACTTCCAGCCCAATTTCTACTCAAATTACCTCCTCCTTTCAGGATTGCGGGGGGGGGGGGGGGGGAACAATGGAAGCACATTTTGTCTGTCCCTCCATGTGCTGATATTGTGTGTATCCTGTGAGTGCAGCAGGCATCTCTGCTCAGAGATAAGATTACCTCCACACTAGGAGAAAGCACGGCAGTGACTGTACCACACAGAACCTCCCAGAAGCACATCTGATACCAACAGTAAAGCCATCAATGGGCATGAATTCAACCATCTGAAAATAAACCCAAAGATTGCAGATGTGTGACAGAAGGGACTGGGAACACTCAAAACTCCAATCAAGGGGACCAGAGTGCAATTTCTAAGAAACAAAACTCAACTGTGATTGTAATTGAGATAAATAAATCCTCATCAATTGCATTGTACCCAGTTTAAGAACAGATTCTGGAATGCAACACACAAGTGTTAGCCTGGAGCACAAAGAGAGGGGTCCACAGAGCTGAGAGTGGCAACATTGTCCCAGCACAGTCCTGAAGGGAGAGTCCTCAGGGCAGGTACCAGCAAGGTAATCCTGCCTGCCATTGGGCAAGACTGACATCTTACTCTCCTTGGGGCCACTGTAGGTGAGGAGGATAAAATCGGCTGCTGTGATCTCAGCTCTCAGCCCTGAAGCCCCCAGGTCAGCCCCAACTCCCATGAATCCCACCTAGTGATCTCTAAACATTTCCTAGCTTTAAAAAGGAGAAGGGGGAGAAGAAGAAAAGAAACAGAAGAAATGGTGGAGGGGGGTGAGGGGGCTAACTCATTCAATAAAATGTTTGTCATCCCAACCTGAGGACCTGAGTCTAATCCCAAAATTCATGTTTTAATTTGGGGGAGGGGGGAGAGAATCAAATCTCAAGAGCTATGAGGAGGAATTAAACATGGGGACCCCTGGGGCTCGTTATCCAACTGGCCTACCCTAGTCAGTGAGCCCCAGGCCAATGAGAAACTGTCTGAAAAAGCCAAGATAAATGTTGCCTGAAGAATGACATCAGGTTGACCTCTGACCTCCCACACATACACTTACACATGTGAACGCACGGACACACACAAATAAATACTACAAAGAAATAAATCTAAGTAAATTAATAAGAGCCATCATTGGGAAACAGCTATTCTTAACTAAGTACCTATAAGATTCTCTGATAGGCCATTCCTTCCCCCACAAGATGATGTCATAGCTACAAAGCAGCCTTCTGATGATAATTTTTCTCCTCCTGTTAGAGGAAAAATGGGGGGGAGCTCCCAAATAGCAATAAGCATCAGCTACCAGCATTACATGTGTCTCATGACAGTTGTATAAAATCCAGTATAATCATCAGACCCTAGTGACTTTAATTGGTCCTAATAACACATAAGTCATGTCACCCTACCATCTGGCTGAGGCCTGGTCCCTAGTGAATTCACCACACCCAAGGGTCTCTAGAACCCATCAGCTGGCCTTCCAGCTTCATGTGACAACATAAAAGTCTGAAGTAAGTGTTTAACTTTTAGTCTATCAACCAAGGAAAACTTTTCTATCACCACAGTGAATGTACTCGTGGACCGACTTAACCACTACTTATAGTGGTTGGTCATACACTCCTGTGACAGAGGAAGAAAAAAGGCCTTATCAGTAAAGGGCAGGGTCTTTGATTCTTTCCTCTAACCAAAAGTTGTTGTTCTCCCTTCTAAAACCTATATTCATGAAATCCATCCTCATAACACAGAGGAAGCCAGCTGCACACCTTTGCAAGCACATGACCAAAGTACTTGGTGGCAGAAGGAAGTCACTGTAACAAAAGGAGTTGTTGCAACCCAAACCTTGAGCCGGAGTATGTCTTAGTTTCTTACTCCTCTTGCAAACAACTGCATCTCCTTTAGTTACTTCAAACACACAATTAATTACCTCAGAGAACAAGAAGCCAGAAGCCCAGAGTCAGCTGTACTAGTCCAGAGCTTGGGCAGAACTGGTCCAGAGCTCAGATGTAGGCAGAGCTGTTCCCATCGAGGAACATCTGCTGTCTCTTGGCCCTTTCTGCTTCTAAAAGATGCCAGGATCTGTTTCTGCTTGTGACTCTTCCTTGGAGCACCTCCACCTCTTTTTTCAAACACTCCTGTTTCCAGTTCTTACCTAGCTAGTTCCCACTTGTTTAAGAGTCTTGGGTTGCAATGGGTCTACCTGGATGGTCTAGGCTATTCCCTCTCTCACATTGACCATCAAAGAGAACCCTTGCAAGTTCCAGGGCCTAGGATGTGAACATCTCTGAGAGGTATTATTCAGCTTACCACAAGTGTCAGGGTTGTGGGATAGAAATGAGAGGGACGGTGTGTCTGAATGCTCATAAGACTGATTCTGGGTGGCTACACAATAAAGCAAGGACTTCAACATGGACAGCACCTCTATCTCAGGAAGCAGACTTGTCTGAAATGGGCTAGCATGATTCAGTATAAGGCACAGGTTGCCATCAGACATAGCATGGACCAATGACTATCCCAGGCAATGCCCAGCACTACTACAACATAAGAAGAAAATACTGATAGAATCCAACGAATCCCTGATTCTGTCCGGATCTGCATTTTATGAATTGGATTCATAATAATTGAAGGTGTGTTTAGGAGTTTTATATCTTTATTTTGTAATATATTGAGTGGGTGGGTGTTATCATTTACTCTGTATACTTAATTATTCTGTTATGTTGTCTTCATAAAGCCCAGGGCAGATAATTACTTTAAATCTTATTAAGCAAGTAACCTGAGCCGAGGTCCTAAGGTGGTCACTATGCCAAGGTCTGAAGTGGGGAGTTCAGAATGAGCATCAAGAGCGATAGCTCTTCTCTAGACACTCCTCCTCTCATGCCAGGCATGCAGACAAAGGCCTCCAGTAGTCTGGTTATTTCCCCCAGCCCCTGTAAGAAGCCTAGAAATTAGGATGTGCATAATGTCAAGCTTGACTTCCAAACTAGGTCTATCTAGGTCTCCCTGGATACCTGGCAATATAAATGCTGGTCACCAATGTTAAATGTCCAATTACAAATACGTAAAATGTATAATCAGGAAACTTCTAAACTTAAGTGATCGTAATGCCTATGTTGTGTTCTAGCAAGTCACCCTCCATATGACTGAGGCCCACTCTAGTGACATCACCATCCTTGCAGTCATTTATCTGTGTGGTCATGACAAATTTATATAACTTTTTCTGAACCTTTATTTCATTATCTATAAAATATTGATTATGATCTACTTACAAGTTATGAGCATAACGGATAAAATGGAGTTACAGAAGTATTGGAGCACAGTATTGGATAGATAGTTACTGATATGGTTTTCTAGCCTACAAGACATGTATAATATAGTAAAGGTTTTTGTAAGGCTGGAGGCAAGGAGCACGCATTGAACTTATGACACAATACCAAGTGCATAGAAGATACACATTCCCAATCACCTCCTTCACCTAACCTCCCAAATCACTCTAGAGAGTTATCTGTAGACAGAAACTATATCTCTAGAAACCACTGCTCAAAAACAAGCCTTAATCCCACCCTTCCTGTCCCTCACCCATTAGCTTCTTAGCACAGAATCATTCCTCATATGGACTTGCCACACACTGCTGCCAGAGACCCTGTCCCTAAGGAGATGGGACAGCTTGTCTTCAGTGGATTAGCATACTACAGTATATAGGAAGTCACCTACTAGGGACCTTTTATGCAAAGATGCTGGTGCCAGAGATACAGCCTTTCCCAGCTTAATGAGGAAGCAGAATGCCGGCTTGTTGACTAGCATCACAGAACAGTCTGGTAGAGAGATACATCTCTTTACTTTGCTTTCTTCCATTCTGTTTCCCTTTCTCAGGAAGAGACACCTTGAAGGCAGCTTCTGGCCACCATCTTATCAAACTCAGCAGAAGAGAGCGTCTTTCTCTACAGTTTCAACAAAACCCTTTTACTAGATTTCACCGTACCTACCACATTGGACCCAGTGACCATCTCTATACTAGTCAGTGAGCCAAAGGGATATGTGAAATATACTATAATCACATGCTGTGCTGTGCTGTGCTGTGCTGTGCTGTGCTAACTGGTCAGGCCAGGGAAGCATGCCTAACCCTTGGAGCTAAAATGTGCAAATAGCATTGGGTGGCCAGAGAGTGGCAGCTTCCACCTGAATCCAGGTACTAGAAGCTGATGGCAGGTAGTTTTCCAAAAGGAAACCACAGCACTCACATTAGAACAAACTGGAGAAAAAAAAAAATCCTGGCAGGTCCCACAAGACAAGCTAACAAGCCCTGGAAGTATGGGAGGAGCCATTGAGGGTCTAGGCGGCAGTGTAGGTTGCAGTCATTATCTGGTCTGCTTATCTCTAGGTAAAGGACCACATCTTCCCTGTCTGCAGAACAGTCCCTAGCGTGTCCATAGCTCATTTTCTTTATGACTGCACAGGACATTCTATTATCTCAAGTAGATTATCTGAGGTTACAGCCACTTGACCTCGATGCCTGACAAGTGAGGTGAAGAGACAGATGTAAGAGGAGACAGAAGGGTAGGAGGAAGTCAGGGCAGGAGGAGGGGCTGACAACCCTTTCGTTGGAGACACTTCTATCTCAGACTGTGTTCTGCAATTGGATAAAAATAACAGAAAGAAATTTAAACCCCGAATTCCGTTACCAGGGGCTCTGACCAAAGACTGACAAAGTAAAAATGACTAGTAGTTCCTGGTGCAAAATGCCACTCTTCCTCCTAAGCTATGGCCCTTGGTGTTCTGTCAGCCCAAGATGGTGGCTGAGCTCCTTCACTATGAACTAACTTTATCAAAGACTTCCGGAGAAACTATGCCAATTACAGCCACTAGTCTCTTTCATCGGACACTTCACTTTAAGGACTTCAGGTTCAAGAGGCTTAATCTCACCCACATGTGATGCTTGTTCCCCTCAAATTCTACCCACCCACTGCCTCATTTGATGCCTATGTGATTCCTTTTACCTCTTGCAATTCCTTTTGCCCATGTGCATCTCAGCCCCTACACTGAGGAGTCTCATCTTCTGTCTCTAATTCCCAAGGCTAAGCCATCTTTTCCTCAGCATCTGCAGAGTATAATAAATGTGGCTTACATGACAAGACAGTTCTGACAGGTTTGGCCATGTCTGCAAAACCAGCTTTTCAGGGTCAAGTAGTTTTGTACCAAACTGACAAAAAAAAAAAAAAAAAAAAAAAAAAGGCAGGAAAATCAGTTTTTTATTCTAATCATCCATTAAAGTCATCCAAGGAGATTTTTTAAACAACCATGCCTCAGCCTTGCCCTCAACTAATTAAACACAAACCTCCAGGGTTGGGGGCCTAAGTCCAAGAATTTTCTTTTGAGCATGCAGCCAAGATACGAACAACTACACAGAAGATGCTGGGGCTCTCGGGGCATTGGATTGGATTTCTAATGCGCCTTCCACCCGCTGACACCTGGAGAAGACATCTGCAAAGGTCTGAGGGAGCGGAGAGCCCACTCACTGTGTCTTTTGTACCTGAAGATGGTGAGCCTGTGAAAGGCTTCCAAGGTTGGCTTCAAAAGTGGCTGAGTCTCAGGTGTTTGTGAGGCTAAAAAAAAATTAAAAAAGGAATCCCAAGAGGGGACAATGACGACAAAGTGCGATGGAAACAAAGAAGAGAAATAAATGAAAGATCAGATCAGGCTAAGTAGCCAAACCTTGAAGTGATAACATGAGAGGGTATTTGCTGGCCAAACTTCTGCTTCTTACCTGCATGCCCTTGGGCAAATGTGTTGCCCTCCCTTGCCAAACTCACCCGCTGAAAGAGTGGCACATGCTACTTGTCACTTAGGAGATCTTTTACAGAAACAAAAAGGAAATTAGCTCTAGGAAAGCACCTAGAGCTAATTGTTGATCTATAATAGCCAAATGCCAGAGCAGCCAGCAGAGAAGGCACATCCTCTGCGGCAGGCTGCCTTTACTCTGCTCCCTGTCACTTTAATTCTGTCATTTAAGGAAACAAAAGACAAAATCCTGAAAATGTACCCCAGCTGGGGAAAGGATATGTTACAACTCCCTTTGTGTGCTGAAGATAAATGCTCAGGAAAATAAGTCGATCAGAGCTGTTCAGAACTGAGATGTGTGCAGCATAAATTAGAGACCCAAGAGTGTTCATAGTCTGTTAAAAAGGAAGGGGGGGGGGGACAGAAGTCCACAGGCTTTCAAACATCACTCTAGATCTACAAATATACTCCTGGGGTTTTTTGTTTGTTTGTTTGTTTTATTGTCAAAATTTCTCTTTTGGTATGCAGAACAAGAAGCTAGCAAGAGGAGGTGGGGTGCAAGGGGAGATATTAAGCACTGCCAAGGCCCTCGGGCCTACAGACTGGCCCACAACAACTGAAGCGTTTCCACAAGTGGGACAGGTCAGAGTCAGCACTCAGTGCAGCTTGGCAGTTATTCTCCTGCATTCTGGATTAGTCCTAGAAGTAGGTGGCTTACACCTCTAGGTGACTTCCCCTTTCAGAAAAGCAGAACCCAGGAGGCGGGCAACTTAGCTGCTCTGAGCCTGGGGAGCTGGCCAGAAAGAGCAATGAGCCACGGCATGCTCCCTGTTGATGGACAGCAAAGACAGGGAGGCTAGGCAGTTTGTGGCATAAAGACAACAATGTGTAGCTGTCTTACACGAAAATCTCCCTTCTAGATCTATTCCCATAGAAATGATGGTTATCATCTTTTCTCCATTCTTTCCTTCCCTCATTCACCATTTCAGGAAATACATTTCATCTCTGTTCCGTGCCAACCTTGCTGCTAAATGTGATATAGCCTCCAAGCAACAGTGGATTCCTTTCACCCATGGAATGTGACAAGAACTTGGATTAAGAATTACATGGAATGCAAAGGGAGAGAGACCTGGCCCATAGCTGAAGGTGGAGTTGCGAAGGTTTTCTTTTTTATTACTTCAAAAATTTATTTATTTATTTATTTATTTATTTATTTATTTATGTATGTGTATGAGTACACTGTAGCTGTCTTCAGACGTACCAGAAGAAGTCATTAGATCCCATTCCAGATGGTTGTAAGCGACCATGTGGTTGCTGGGAATTGAACTCAGGACCTCTGGAAGAGCAGTCAGTGCTCTTAATCACTGAGTCATCTCTCCAACCAAGGAAAGCTTTCTTCTTAAAGTGTCAACTGAGCTGAATGTTGAAGATATGAGTAAGCAGGGGTAGGGGCAGGGATAGAGCAAGTGCATTTCAGAGGGAAGAGTGGACAACTTGATCTAACCAGGAACAGCATTCCACTGTGGCTGGAGCATGAGCTCTGACAGAGAAACCAGGTAGAGAGAGGGATGAGCAAATCAGGAAGGATGCTACAGGCTGCTACAGAGCTCAGATTTTATGCAAGAATAATGGGGAGCCATTGGAAGCCACCTTTGTTACTTTTTTATTGCCATGACAAAACATTATGACCAAGTCAATTTATAAAAGAAAGAATGTATTTGGGTGCTCACAGTTTCTGAGTTTCATGGTGGGGAGCATGACAGGAGGCAGAAAGGCATGGAGATGAAGCAGTAGCTGAGAGTTCACATATGATCCTCAGGCAGAGAAAGAGCACTGGAAATCCCATGGCTCTTTTGAAAGCTCAAAGCCCAATCCCAGTGACAATCCTTCTCCAACAAAACAGAACCTAATCCTTCCCAAATAGCTCCACCAACCTGGGACCAAGCCATTTACATCCAAACCATCACAGCAGCTTTAAGCAAGATGAATATCTAAGAGCAGCAGAGTAAAAGATGGAGTGGAAAACAGGAAATGGAAACAAGAGAGCTAATTAGGAATACCACATAGAAAGCACGGGACCTTAAGACAGAAGATAAGAGAGGAGTGGAGTAGAGGGGCCAGGGGACACTTGGTGAATCCTTGAATATAAGAGGGTCAGAGTAAAAGGGGCCTGAGCTGAGCCTTTTCTCCACTGAAAGATTGGCAGATGGTGCTGAGACAGAGAGATGTCCTGGAGGAAAAGTGTGACTGGGCAGACACTGGCAACTTCAGATTTTGTATTAGCCACAGGCTGGCTTACATCAGCAGGTGAATTTGAAGACCTTGATGGGGAAGAGAGCCTTAAGAAAGGCAAGCAGAAGCCCAGAGTGACAGATAAAGGCGGGAACATTTGTGAAATAAGACCCTGGCCAAGGCCGGAAATCGGGCTTATGGAGATAGAAGCTGTAAGCTGGATAAGAAAGTGAAAGAAACCCTGCCATCCAGATGTGCGGACGTGGTTACCATTCACTGGACACACAGCAGGTGACGCGCAGGCTGGCCTCTGAGTGAGCGATGTCTCCCACGACTGTCCTCATTTCTCAAATAAGCAGATTCATAGGGCTTGAAGATCTGGCCCAAGGCAAAGCTTTGGCAAGAAAGGAGCCAAGTTTTATCATCCTTTTATCTGACTACAGAGCGCACACCCTTAACTCATGTGCTCTAATATCAAGTACCATTTTCCAAAAAGGAAGACCTTTGCTTGTTTTCTGCTCTATGCCCAGGAAGGAGGTGAGTATTCAAACACAAGACAGTAAAAGAAGAAATTTAATGATTTACGGGCTTAGAAGCAAAGATCATTAAAATCACACCAGAAAAGAGATCATCCACAGCCTGCCTGTGCTGGGGGGGCGGGGAGGGGCAGCAAGGACATCCTGGAGACCTGGTGTCAGGCAGTCCAATCCTTCCTTCAAGATCTGACAAGTTCATGCCATGTGAAAAAGAATTGAGCTGGATGGGTGGTCCAGGGACGGGGGAGTCTCGACTTGAAGGTTAGATGGAACATTGCCAAACCAGCTTGTTTCCTTCAGTGAATCATTAAAAACATCAAAAAACACATTTAAAAAAAATGTGCGCTTTCAGTTCTTTGACATAAGACATGGAGGATTTCAGATCCTCATGTACCCAATGGAAGTCTACGGAGGTGTGCCTTTGTTTCTCACAGTTTTCAATGTTTAGATATAGGCTTAGTGGAAAGGGTCGTGCTGAGGGGACCATGCTGATGCACTCTTAGGCAGCACAGGATGAGCTGTGTTTTCCTCTTGGACTCCTCACAGTCCACTGGATCCTGTCAACTCTGGAATGGATACATCTCCCCCACTCCACTCCTCCTTCCCACTCACTATCCTACCCCATCCCCACTTCTTATACACACACACACACACACACACACACACACACACACACACCTTTCTAGCAGAACCTTATTGCCTTATTGAAGAGTGCAGCGAAGCATAAAACAAATGCAGAAAGCGACAGACAGCACTAGCATTTGTCCAATTAGCAATAAGAAAATTACAAGCACCGGTAGTAACCACTCATGTTGAACAACCTGCTCAGCAAAGAGCCTTGTTACATGTCTGTCTGATCTGGGACTTGTTCATGCCATCACTGACCAACCTGCCTTCCCCAGAATTTAAACACCATGGCTCTACTCTCATGGTATTAATTCAGGAATGGAGCCACTGGTAGTTTTGATTCAGACACAAGCTACTGACCTTTTCAGATGTAACTCCTGCTCCATTTTAATATTTTTACAGTCCAGGTATGCTTTAGGATCAAGGTAACTGTGGGAGCATTCCCATGGCCTCTGAATGGCAAACTTGCTCGTGGCTGTTCAGACTGTCATCATTTCAACTGAATTAAATACATGTTTTCAAGACAGGTGTTGAGGTTCAGTGATATCAAAATGTCCTTCTACATATTGACATTCACTGAGCTATTTTGTGTGGAAAAAAAAAAAAACAGAAACAAAAACAAAAATAACCAGAACTAGAAGACTAGGTATAAATCTGAGAGCTGCAGCCTGCCAAGGCAGACATTATCTCTAAAGTAAATAAGAGGTTAAGAAGCAAGGAAAAGCCAGGAACATAGTTAAAGGGTCCCACCCAGAGCACATTAGGACCTTTGCATTTTGAATTTTACAAATATTCAATGCAATGATATACAATGGAAAGGCATACAAGAAGTAGAGTCACAAAAATCTAATTAAAAAAATATTTAAATGACTACCTGTGGCCTGAAGAACAGAGTAGTAAGAGGATGTTGTCATAACTCAATGGATATTCATGCAAGATTGGGCTAGAGTACTTCAAATAGAAATGGAGACAAGTGCCCACATCAGAGCCACGTTTGATTATGCTAGAACACATAGGATTTGTGGGCAGAGGTATGAAGGATGTGCGTAAAGGAGAAACAAGGTGTGACTCCCTAAGTTTGGATGGAAACAAAGGACTCAAGAGAACACTTGGACAAATGAGTCTGGAGTTCAGAGGAATGAACTGGGAAGGACCTATGGGTTTGTGAGGCAGCAACTTATGAATATTATTTAACAGCATTGATTTTAAAAATCAGAGGATTTTATAGAAGACAATATTATATGTAGACCTGGGTGTGGTGCTACACACCTGTTATTCTAGCACTCAGGAGCCTGAGACAGGAAGACCATGAGTTCCTGGCCAGTGTATACAAATGAGATCATAAAATGATATAACTGCAGGCTCTATAGAACTAGCAGATTCTGTAGGAGTCCCAGGCAAAAGATGTCAGTCAAAGACAGTAACAAACAAACAAACAAAAGCAGCATCAAGAAGTGGTGTTTCAAAGCATGAGTCATCAATGATAGCAAAATCATCTAAGACTTGAGACATGGCTGACAGGATGAAACTGGCTTTGTTATTAGTCACCATGACAAGAGCCTCTTCAGTAACCTGGTACAGATAGAGACTAGATGGGGAAGGCTGACTGACCAGGGACTAAGCCACGAAGAAGTGAAGACAGAATGTAGACACAACGTTTGCATGTCACTGGCTAGGAAGACACTCAGAAAATTCAAGAAGAAAAGAACAATAACAATTGAAATAAATTACCAACTTATTTGAGCATCTACTAAGAGCCATCAATAGTCTCTAATCTCTGTAAGAGCCACACACAGAGGACATTATTTACTATATCACGAAATTTACAGAAATTCAGTGAAGATTATATAATGTATACATTTCACATATTAAGCTGTCTATGCTGTATAACAAAATTTTCAGCTTAAAAAATATACATTTATTCTTGTAGATTCTGTGGGTCAAGAAGCCAGGAATGGCTGAGCAGGATGCTCAGGGAAGCTGTCATCACAGTGTCAGAGATGGGTTCTTGTCTGGAAACGCAGTTGTGAGATTGTAACTTCGAAACTTCTTCAGACTGACGGTAAACTCTGTCCCCTGTGGCTATGAAATCAGCAGAGCTAGCAAGACAGCGAAGGACAGGCAGTCCTGTATAATGTAACTAACGTACTGCAGAAGTGACCTCACTGTTAACACATAATGTAATGTAATCACAAGAGTGACACATTCTGTGGCTTAGAAATCAGGCACAGGACTCAAGTGCTCTCAAGAGAAGAAGGCTGTACAGCTGCATGCACACCCAGAGGCAAGGACTCTGGCACATTTCGTGTAATGAGAGAACCGTTCTTTCTTAATTCCAATACCAATTCTTTATTCAGTTTAACCATGTAGATTCAGAAATCTAAACAAATTTCTACCAACGTAGGAGCCTGCTGAAAAATGTAACCCACTGGCTATGTAGTTACTGAGTACTTTGTCATTCAAGAGACCCACGGTTAAGTCAGACCACCTCCTGAAGACACACCTGATATAGATGGCTAAAAGGTTGGATCAGGCAACAAGATGAGATAGAAGTTACTTGATGTGGTGGCAGTTGCGGTGTTCCTCAGCTTTGTGGTTCTGATTTGTAAAGGCATCTCACAGAATCAGAGAAGCTTCCAATGAAGAGGAAGATGAAGCTCAGTCCCTACACTTGGATTAGGAGGTCAGGTTGTTTCCTACCCAATGCAAGTGGGGGAGGGGAGGAACAAAATATACAGTAAACACACCCCATTTTAATTATTTGTCACTTTGCCGTGGCAAACTCCTAATAGAAGCAACTTGAGGAAGCAGAGGTTTATTTCGACTCACAGTTGAAGGGGGCTACGGTACACCGCAGGGAAGCCATGGCATCAGGAGCTTTACACAAATGCTCACACTGCATTCACTACAGAGAGCAACAAGTGCTAGTGTTCAGCTCTTTTTCTCCTACTTTATTTGGCCCAGGACCCAGGCTCATGGAACAGAGCCACCCACAGCTAAAGGGGGCCTTCTCACCTCAGTAAGCCCCAAATAATCTCCCAGGGGCAAACCCAGAAGCTAACCTAAGCTAGAACAATCCCTCCCAGGCATGCCAAGAGGCTAACCTAATCTAGATAATCCCTTGCAGCCATGCCCAAAGGCTTATCTCCTAAGCGATTCTGGAGCCTGTCATGTTGCCAGTCAGTATTAACCATTGTGTGTCCTGTAATGAAATTCTGTTTAAAACACCCAACCTGTGTTGCAGCTCCAGGAAGGAGTGCCTGTTCTGAGAGTAGATGAAAAGCTCCTAAATGGAACAGTGGACATCCTGGGCATTAATGCTCAGTCCAGGCTTCCTTCATCCTTTACCTACCCACACAGTCAGCCAGGAGCTATTTAAAATGAAGTTGCTCCTTGGGCGGGTCTGCATGGAGCCTGAATCTCTGAACTTCTGGCAAGCCCCAGGTAGTAGATGATCCTCGTTCTCAGCCTTCATCTGATATCAAGGATCTAATGGTGCAATTATAAGTAAATGTGTCTTCGAATTGCACCCCTCTCTTCTACCATTCTCCACCTTATTCTGCCATGTGCCCTCTAGAGAAGCAGGAGGCCAGTGCCAGTTTAAGAAGAGAGAGCCTGTGACTGCTGGATTCTGACCCTCTTCTATCACAAGCACAGCCCATTACCTAAGAAGGGAAGATGTCTCGGAGATGACCCAGAGAGTTGATCTGCTGTTTATTACCTTCAACTCCCATTCGCTGACCTCCTTTTGCAGGGAATACAAAATGATTTCACCTACCCCCACAAGACCTGAATAATAGAGATCGGTGCGTTATTAACCAGAAACTCGGCCTTGATTTGCATAATATAATAGGACAGGTTTTAATGCAGAATAGGAAAACAAAGTAGACATAGGCAGGAAGAAGCTACCAGAAGGAGAAATAAGGATAAAGAGAGTAGAGGCAAGAATTAGGAAAGTGTCCTAAGATGTCCTTGCTCCTTCAGGATGGCAACCAGACCCACTCTGGTAAGAGCCTTTAAGTTGTGGGCAAGCTAAATCCATACTCCTTCAAAGGCATGTTATCCATAAAACTCTCCATCCTCGGTATCCATCTATATGAGTCCTTTGGTGACTTCAAAACCGTTGGAAGGCAAGATATAAAGCCACCAACTTCCAAATATAAAAAAAAAGAAGCTGGAAAAAATAAAAATTAATAGATATTTATTGCAAAAACATAATAGCATTTTAACCTTGCTAACTGCTCAGTTTCGTTTTCCTGAGGATTTTATTACATCTGAACTCTATTTGCAGCTTCTGCTCACCTTGCAAAATCTTCTGAGCAAACAGGATGATTGCCAAGAAATCATAGCAAATTGCCAATTAAGTAAGTTTCCAGTGGCCAGCTATTTCTAACTGATCCAACAAAACTCGGTTTCTTACTTTACAAGAAAACATGGCTTTTAATTCAGGCTTTGTGTGCATAGTAACACGAATAGTGTGATGTGAGATCTGAGAGCAGGTAGTGAACTCATGATGTGGCAGGCCTTCGTGGAAAACTATCAACCGAAAAGTGGAGATCACTCAAATGACAGTAACTCCCAGGTCCAATGGCACAATCCAATCGTATACTCAAAGCTGCCTACTGATAATAAGTTAAGTAACACATTCATTCTCTAGCACTGAGACCTATGGTGTGATGGATGCCACTCTTAGAAAAGCAACAGAGAGCGATCAGAACCATGATTACAGCTTGCTAAGCTCCTCACAGCCCCCTCAATGGAAAAGGACCAGGTAAGCCTGACTAAAAGTGGATGGAACCTCAAAGGCTTGGGAAAAGCCATCCTCACTACCTCCCACAGGAAGAGGAGACTCTCACTTTGACTAAGTGCCTGCCCTGCTCATGATCTCATGGAAGCAGCTCTACTAGGTCTCATCACTTTCATATTAGCCATAAGATAACTCTCAGAGGGCATAGCAGGTCCCCAAGGTCATCCAGATGGCCAGCCAATGGCAAGTTAGAATCCAAACCCTAGCCTGACTAACCACACACTGCAGTCCTTCTGTGCAAGACTTCTGTGTCTTGGTTACTTTTTTTTTTTTTTTTACTAATATGAAGAGACGCCATGACCAAGACAACTTATACAAGAAAACATTTAATCCGCGGGACACAGTTCCAGAAGTCCATGACCATCATGGCAGGGAGCATAGCCAGTAGGCCAGCAAGGTGCTGGAGCAGTAGCTGGAGCTTACTTCTTATCCACAAGTTGGAGGCACAGAGAAAGACTGAGTTGGATGTGTGCTTTTGAAACCTCAAAGCACATCCTCTGTGACACACCTCCTCCAACAAGTCCACATTTCCTAATCTTTCCCCAACAGCTCCACCAAGCATTTAAATAGATGAGCCTGTGGGCCTTTCTCAGTTCCAGCCGCCACATTCTAACACCCTTTCTGAGGACAGCCTGTTACCTTCATAGGATGCCTGGGAAGTGCTGTCAACTGGCATGGTTGGTGACTGTGCTGGGCCTCTTTGTCACCACCCAGAGTGGTAGTTCTCTGGATCCATGACAGAAACCAGATTGTGATCTTGAAAGTTCTAGATGCACTCTGTCCCTGTCCATACTTACAACTTCCTTAAATGTTTCTCTGTCTGTGTCATCTGGCATCTTGAAAGCCACCCACCACTGCTCTTTCTAGCACCCATTAGTCCTTCAGATGGCCAACCTCACAAGCGAAGCATTGTCTTGCACTCTGAGCTCAGACAACCCTCCCCCTTGCCAGGCTGCTTTCCTCTCCCAGGACCTCCATTCAGAGCTGCTGCTCCTCCTGTACACAAGCCAGGCTCAGGCCTGATGGTCCCAGCCAGGCTGCTCAGCCAGCATCTACTCTTATTTCCTCCCCACACCTACCATTTCCCTTAGCCAATCTCTAGGGACTCGAGGGCAACTACTCACCACCAAGCAGTCTTTGAAGCCTCTCTTCAGGCCATAGGAGAATGACGCCCAATCCTCACACTTATCTCTAGTGACCAGGTTTTTTTTTTTTTTTTTTGGGGGGGGGGGGGGGGGGTTAAAAATGAGAAAAGAACACAGCGTTTTTTTTTGTTTTGTTTTGTTTGTTTTTTTTGTTGTTTTTTTTTTTTTTTTGCTTAGTTTTCTAACACAGTTTGCTTAGTTTTCTAATACATTTTCTTCCTTGCCACCTAAGAAGAAATCAGCCTTCCTGTCCTCAAAGAAGCAGCTGCAGGAACAGGAAATGGCTGGCCAGAAGCCAAAGCAAAGGAAAACAAGTAGGAAAGCCGTCCTGACTCAGGGTAACAACAAATGATCCCAGATGATGACAAACACACAATCACGTGTCACTTAACAGAGTGACATTCTAAGAAACATGTCTGCAGTTACCTCCACTTGCACAAACATCATTGCTTAGCCAAGTGCTCGGGATGGGCTCCGGGTAGCATCGGGGACCAGAATAACAGGAACTGTGAATGCTGGTGACCAACATGACACCAGGCTCCACTTCTCAGTGAAAGGAGTACACTCCAAAACACTCCAAAATAACTATTGAAGTAGAGATGGTAGCGGTACAAAACAGAAAGAGTTTTTTTTTTTTAAGACTTATTTACTTATACTTCACATGTATGAGTGTTTTGCCTGTATGTGTGTCTACCATGTGTGTGCGGTTCTAAGAGAAGGTAGTAGAGGGCATCAGAGCCTTTGGGATTGGCGTTACAGAAGCTGTGAGCCACCATGTGGGTGCTGGGAATCAAACCTAGGTCCTCTGGAAGAGCAGCAAGTGCTACTCACAGCAGAGCTATCTCTCCATCCTGTAGTGACAGAATTTTCTTAGCATTGTGTTGGAGATTGCATGTAATTGTACGTGCTATTCTTTTATAGAATTGGGAGTGAATAGATTTGTCTATGTCAGCACAGCCCTCCGAACACTGGAAAGACATCTCTTATGGCAATGCCACGAGGTGATGTGACTGTCTTGGCTCCATCATGATCCTTTTTATTGCATTTATCTGTTCATTCATTCAGTGTACATGCGTGTGTATGTGTGTGTGTGTATGTGTGTGTGTGTGTGTGTGTGTGTGTGTGTATTTGTGGGTGCATGTGGGCACAGGCATGCACACGCACATGCCACCATGCATGAGTGGAGGTCAGAGGACAACTGTAGGAAGGAAAGTAGCTTCTCTCCTTCTGTTATGATCAAGCACCTTCAACAACTAAGCCATCTCATGGTCTTCCTTCATAATCTTATTGTACTATGTTGTATATATTGACTATTGTTGAGTTATTACACCGGTGTGTGTCTCTGTGTCTCTCTGTGTACCTCTCTCTCTGTGTCTCTTTGTATACCTCTTTCTGGCTTTCTGTATGTCTCTTTATATCCCTTCTGTCTCTATGTCTCTCTATGCATCCTTGTCTCTCTGCCTTCCTCTCTTCTTCCCGTCTTCCCATTCCTGCTTTTTGTCTGTCTACCCTTCCCTGATTCACACTACCTTCCTCCCACAGACACTACCAGTTGTCCATGTCTCTTATCTTCAGTGGGTTTGAAACCTTGACTTGCAAGTTTCCTTTCTGCTGGCAGACCTGACTAGCCTCACCCTTGGTCCTTCAGCTTCCCCTTCATCATCCTGGGAATAGTTAGGCCAGTGGGATGGAGTTAGGAGGAGTTAAGTAGCAGAGTTGACCTTCAAAACACAAGGTCTCCACAAGTCTCATTGTTGTAATTCCTTGGGTTTTATTCTTGTAAGCTATCCGAGATATGAGGAAGCTAATTTTCCTCCAGATGGAGAGCCTGTTGTACTCACAGATTATTAAATAAACCATTCTTCTGCTACTGAAAAAAACACATACCACATTTTCATATTCAAAATTCTCATATAGCATGGGATCTATTTGTGAATTGTCCATCTGTGCGTTGATCTATACAGCTGCCCTCTGCCTCTACACATAGATTTACGATAGTGCTTTTAGTATCTCAATACTCAGCCAAGCAGCTGCCTCTTCACTGGGTGGCTTCTTACATATTTACTGGCTGCTCGTGGGCTCTGTTCCTTCACATGAAACGTAAGAGCATCCTGTCTGTTACTGCACCAAAAAATGTCTGTGTTAGGATTTGGGGTATGTCATTAGTATCCTAAGATGGACGTGATTTGTTACAATATTTGAGCTGCCCATCCAAAGGTTTAAGGTTTTGCACTCCATCAGATGTCAATTTAAATTCTACCATTGCATCATATAAGTTAGACACTTTCTCTCATGTATTTAAAATTGTGTGACATTGCAAAGGAAATGTTTTCCTAGGTCAATTTCTAAAACTATCTTTTGAAGTGTTCTTCTTTATTCTTTAAAAAGCCCATACAATATGTTTTGATCATATTATTTCCTCTCCCCTAACTCCTTTCAGATCTACCCCCACCTCCCTATCCACCCTACTTCATGTCTTTTCTGGCTCTTAAACACACATGTACACACACAAACAGAGAGACAGACAGACAGACAGACAGACAGACAGACAGACAGAGAGACAGAGAGGGAGAGAGAGACAGATACAGAGACAGAGAGAGAGAGAGAGAGAGAGAGAGAGAGAGAGAGAGAGAGAGAGATTTGTGAATGCTTAGAGGCTGTCCTGGAATATGGTTGATATACCTAGTGTCACTTCATTGAAGAAAACTGATTTTTCTCTCTCCTATCAGTTATTAATTGCCAATAGCTTCTTGTCTAGTGAGACCCTGTGTCTGCTTTCCCTCCCACATGCTAGTACTTTGTCTGAGTTGGATTGATGCATGTTCTCACAGTCTCTAAGCTCATAGGTGCAGCTGCCCTGTTGTATCTGGAAAATGTTATTTCCTTAGAGTCAGCCAACACCTCTGGCTCTTACAATCCTTCCACCTCCTCATTGCATAGATTCCTGAGCCTTGATGGGAAGAGTTTGATAAGAGCCCATTTAGGGCTGAGTACCCTAAAGTCTTTCACTCTCTGCACATTGTCCAGTTGTTGGTCACTATATTAATTTATCACAAATTGTAAGAATAAGTTTTTCTAATGAGGATTTGGGGATGCTCTCATCTAGGGTACAGACATATTTAACTCATTAGGAATCATTTATTGCTATGTTCATTTAGCAGAATAGTCATGTAGGTTTTCATCTAGGGCCCATTACCAAGCTAACTCGGGTTCTTGGGCTCAGTAACAGTGTCGGGTATGAGTTCCAGCTCATGGAGGGGACCTCAAATCCAATAAGGAGGTGACTCTCATAGCATTTGTGCCACTATTACAGCAATGGGCTTATTTTCCACCAGTGGGCAGGTCATTATCATAGCTCGAAGAGTTCACTATTGGGTGAACCTGATGATTACTTGGCTCCTCTGGTAGCATGGATAGCACCTTCCAGTACCTTCCAGTACTACGAACTACTCAATAAGGGTGAAGCCTTCAGTTGAATAGCAGTCAGATTTGTTCTATAACACTAGTTTTGGTGTCTCCTGCAACGGGGTCTTGCTGTTAGATTGCGGAGAGTAGCCACTAGCATTGACAAGCATACCCTGTAATGTTTGGAGTTATCTATGGAAACCCTTTGATGCGAAAACATATACCACACTACTAGTAATTAGTGTTTAGTATTTAGTATTTAGTATAATGTCTAATTGGGCATTGCCCCTCTACATCAGTAGTAAGTTTCCATATAACTTTTCAAAAGGCCTTTAGTGTTCATTGCCCATCCCCATATTCCCTCCTCTACCCCCAACCTCCCAACCCCACCCCATTCAATGCCCCTGTTCTAATTTCTTCCTTTATCCCTTTCTAACACTGTATTGTAACCCCTGCCCACTTCCTTAGAAGATCTTCTCTCACCTAACCCCTACCATCCCTTACCAGCTTCCTAACCTCTGTGGCTACTCTAAACGAGACACAGGTATCTAAAGCTTAAAAGCAAGCATCCACATATTTCCCATTTTGAAATTCTTACTCCTAAGAAAAACATGTTTCCATCATTACCACATTATCTGAATTGTTCTAGAAATGTCTAAAACTAGACTTTCTTTGCTCTTCTAGATATAGAATCACATGATCAGTTTAGCCTTTTTTCCCTAGTGTTTATGCAAATTATTTTATTATTTGTCTTTGAACATTCACCAAAATCTTCAAACAACATTGAACAACAAAAGCAATTATTTGCATCACTCTTTTATTAATAAATTTTGACTTATCTTTAATATTTTAGTATCAGAGTACTTATTTCAGTACTGATGGCTCTGATCATGTGGTTTCCCTCTTAGTTTGTTATCTGATAAATAATACTGATAATTTACCAGATATCCAATCCCCTGCTTTTTCTGTTAATTCCACTATGCTGTTCACTCGTTAGGGTTTTTTGGTAACTTTTTCTCTGAATTGTTTTTCTTATCACTGTGACTAAACCCCTGATAGAAAGAGCTCAAAGGGGAAATTTATTTTGGATCCTGATTTCAGAAGGGTTGGAACTCTACTAGATGTCCCCCTAATCCTTGTATTACCCCAGACTCCTTATTCATGGTGAGTCTGCAGTTAAGACTCTCTGGAAGCATGCCCACAGAGACATCCAGAGACACCCCACACCATCTCCTGGAGACTCTAGATCCAGTAAATTGACTGTGAGATGTGCCATGCTGTTTCATTTCCAGTCTCTCTGCTGTCCATACTTTTGTGCTTTCTGGGTAACACTGATGTTGCTGTCAGTGCTCTACTGCCTTGAGTAAGTGAAGTTGAGAAACTTTTATCTTTTCTATGATCTTTACTAGTTTTCTGGCATTATTTTTGTTTTAAAGATGACTTCTACTTAATCTTAGCCAAAAGGCCAAGAAGCATTTTTTCTTTGAGGACAAAATATTGAGAAATTATCTGACTGTGGACTTTTAGGCCATATAAACTTTTTAATTCTTCCATAGTAATTTTTCTATTCAAATTCTCCATCTCTTATTAGGTCATTTTTTGGCAAACTATATTTTTCTAGAAGATTATTGCTTTCTTCTGGATCAAGTCAACAAACAGTGACCCCCAGGGCAAGCCTGCTCCAACATCTCATTTTCTACAGTTACTGAGCAAAATCTGATTTATAAATTTTTAAATGTTTGAATTTGAAATGACATTTAAATGTCAGCATAATATCCTTTAGTTCACAGTGTCTAAAATATTTACTACACAAGTTTGCCAACCTGTATTCTTAATTTTTGAAAAGCTTGCCAATGAGTTGTATGAGATGTTCCTTTGTGGTTGTTTTGTTTTGTTTATTGAGACAGGGTTTCTCTGTATAGCCCTGGCTGTCCTAGAACTCACTCTGTAGACCAGGCTGGCCTCGAACTCAGAAATCTGCCTGCCTCTGCCTCCCAAGTGCTGGGATTAAAGGCATGTGCCACCACTGCCCACCTCCTTGGTGGTTTTTAACCTCCGCCATATTCCTCTTCCTTTACCCAGAATCTTGTATGTGCTGCTTTCATCTCCCTTACCAGACTCCTGAAGAGTTTAGAAATCCATTACCAGCTTTTGCAAGACACGAGTTTTTGTAGTTACTTAGACATTCTGCTCTCACTTCTCACTCTTATTAGCTGTAGCATTTGGCTGTTTTATCACATTTCATCATTATTTTGGACCATTTTGAAAAACAAAACACTTCCGCAAAATCTACAGCATGAGGTCTTCTTACCACTTTGTTTGCTGGTATTTCTTGGAAGAATCACTTCAGATTTATTTAGACATAAGTTTTAGTTTTATATCCCTCATATATCCATGAAAGGAAAATGTCAAACTGCTCTGGGTGTTTCTAAAACGTCTTCTTCTCACAAGGAGACCAGCTTTGTACGTCACAGGGACCTAGCCATTGTTGTTTCTATCTGACCACAGGGTTGTTCCTCACTGAGGCAAGGCAGTGTTTCTTGGAGGAATGTCACACTATGGGTTCCAAGTTTGTGTCCCAAATTGTTCCTGTCCTTTCTGCAAATGTCCACACTGCTTATCCCTTAGTGGAAATGTCACTCAGAGTATTTCAGATTTCAGCCAGCACTCAGTGCCACTCGGACACTGCTTAAATGGCTTTTTGACTGACACGCTGAGGGATTTCAATTGTGTCGCCTGAAGAACAGGCAAGTTCTTACATGCCTGAGCAATAACAACGAGGCCACACACTTACATGACCAACAAAAATTGAGGACACATCCCAATTGCAGAGATGTCAAAGTAAAACGTCAAGCAGGCCTTTAAATTGATGAAATATGGTAATTCTTACTTCCTGGGTTTATTTTTTCAGCTTCCAATACTACTGCTGTTTTTAAGATAGACGATGTTTTTGCAACCTCCCTCCTGTATTGCTGAAGATATTTAAGACTATGACAACAGCTTCGGCAGTAATTGTTGTTTCTCAGATAGATTATTATTCTCGTCGTTGCATTTCAATAGATTTCAAATTCAGTTTTAATTTTCCATTATGCTGGTCATTATCCATTTATTCTTATTCTCCTTCAGTTGCTGGTCCTGAGGCTTTCCAGTGTCATCTTTTTATTAGGCTGGGTTATGCTGGATGACTCACTTTGCAAAGTCTCCACCACAGAAGATAAGATCAGCCCAGACTTAGCTCAGTGGTAGAAACTGTTGAGCACACAGTAAGCCCTTGAGCTGACTCGGGAGCCTAGCACCAACACCTTTCTTTAAAGTGATCAGATGCCCTCTGTGGTAACTAACGTGTCACTAATTTCATGGAAATTATTTATTGAGGGAAAATGAAGTAGATCAAAACATAATAGGCTAAAACATTAAATCAGAAAACTACTAGTAGCTTCGTTCACTTCCTGCCCGTCGCACTGTGTCTCCACTGGGTATGAGCGAGTGGGTAAGTAGGCAAGTGGCAAGTTTAGAGCTCTGGTAACATGGAACCTGAAGAGGAGTTGCAGGTGGCAGCAGAGATCCTTGTGCAGCCTTGGGATGCTGGGTCCTTCAGTGATGCTGTCTGTGACCTCCTTCTTCCCCTCCCTACTGGACACACACTACATGTAGTTTGTGACTCTTTCATGACTTGTACATCTTGATAAATGTGGTTTTTCTTCTTTTTATAGTTTTTTTTTTAATGCAACTGCAGAGTACAGATATCCAGGACTGTTTCTTCTCTCTTCCATTATTACCTTTCTCACCAACAGGCATTGATTTAAAACAAGTATTGATTCCACCTCTAACCCTGCCTGTAGAAACTGCTTCATGTTCCTGCTCCTGGATTTCAGTTTTCGGGGCAGCTGCTTTAGCAACAGTTTAATCTAATGGCGTTGTGGATGAACATACTCATGGAAAGCAAAGTTCAGGTCACGCGCAGGTCAGGAGGACTTCTTCCTTGAAGCTACTTCCCCTAAAAATGTGACCTTTAAATGTCACAGTGGCAGAGAAAGCAGAATCTAGAGAGTCATACAGGAGGCTTTAAGAGCCATGACTATGGGCTGGGTGGTGGTGGCACACGCCTTTAATCCCAGCACTTGGGAGGCAGAGGCAGGCGGATTTCTGAGTTCGAGGCCAGCCTGGTCTACAGAGTGAGTTCCAGGACAGCCAGGGCTATACAGAGAAACCCTGTCTCCAAAAAACAAAACAAAACAAACAAACAAAAGAGCCATAACTATGGCTAAAGGTACTTCAGCCTACATCCAATGACCCAAACCTAAGCTCAAGACTTCATATTAGCCAAGGAAAGGTCTGAAGTAGAAGTTCCTGGATGTGTCATGTGATGCAGACTTCCATGGTGTTTTGCTAAGGCAAGACCCAGGGAGGACACGTGATGTTTGGAGAGAGTATAAATAGGACTTAATGGACAGTGACGTGTGCGTGCATGGCTAGCTGTGCAACTCTTCATTGGCCTCTCAACTCCACTGAACTGCTAGTATCCTGACAAATGGAGATTGGAATTGCCCCAAAGAACTACTTCTAAGCAAGTCTACATCCCTTTGTTCTCTTTACCACCTTTTCTCCCGTGCCTTTGGATGGTGGCCTAGAAGGGTGGTCAAAGTGTTTGAGAAGCTTTATTAAAGCTGGTTTGAGAACCCTCATTCAAGTAAGCCTAGAAGGGGGAAGTAGTCATCATTTGGACTCCGGCGGCCTGACCTGGAAGGGCATCCTCCACTTCTTACCCTGCATCTTCTCAGCTGCTGGAGATGGCTCTTCATCTCACAAAGCAAGTCTTATGGTTCTTAACCACATGATGCTGATATCTTAATGATCATTATGAGGAAACATGGGTGCGCACATTTTGTGTGTGTGTGTGTGTGTGTGTGTGTGTGTGTGTGTGTGCGTGAGAGAGAGAGAGAGAGAGAGAGAGAGAGAGAGAGAGAGAGAGAGAG